>JANXHW010000001.1:267637849-267797849 GCA_026170595.1 Plestiodon gilberti rubricaudatus
TTGAATGTCTGTAAACATTGGCAAGAAACTACAGCTAAATTTAGACAGAGTATTTGCAGTGTCTGTTGTTTTTCCAGTTCTTTTTAGGAGGGTGAAATTGTAAAAATGTTCAGAAATTTGACCTAATTCATTTCCCTTTCTGTCTAGGTTTGCAAGGCATACCAGGGGACTACATATCTCAGGGTGGTCCTATGGGTATGAGTATGACACAGCGAAGTTACACTCCTCCCCAGATGACCCCTCACCCTACTCAATTAAGACATGGACCCCCAATCCATTCATATTTGCCAAGTCACCCCCATCACCCAGCCATGATGATGCACGGAGGACCCCCTACCCATCCTGGAATGACCATGTCAGCACAGAGCCCCACCATGTTAAATTCTGTAGACCCCAGTGTCGGTGGACAGCTTATGGACATCCATGCCCAATAGTATAAGGGAACTCAAGGGAAGAAAAAAAACTATTTTAAGACTTTTGAACTTTGACCAGATGTTGACACTTAATACACAATTCCAGACAGCTGTGATTATTTTTTACTTTTGTCATTTTTCATCAACAACAGAGGACCAATGAAGCAAGAACACAATGTGAAATCATGGGCTCACTGAAAACAATATATGTCCATGTAAAGATCCTCTGGGAAAAAAAAAGACTCCAAGAGTTATAACTACTGTAGTATATAAACATAGGGACTAAGTTAACTTGTATATTTCTGTTGATCACTCCGTTATGTTGCCTCAAATAGTTTTAGAAGGAGAAAAAAAATATCCTTGTTTTCCACACTATGTGTGTTGTTCCCAAAAGAATGACTGTTTTGGTTCAGCAGTGAAGTCACTATCCATGAAAGACACCAGTATATTTCAGACCTGTTTTGGCCAGTGAGAAAAGAGCTACCCTGGAGATGAAGATCAAGTCTTGCTGGGTCTTTCATCACTCCGAAGACAGTTCCAAGAAGGCCTTGCCATCCCCTGGTTTTGTTCCTTCATAAATGTGTCCTTTAGTTTCAAACAGATCTTTATAGTTTGTGCTTCATAAGCCCAAGATATTTTCGGACTCTTTTTTCAAAGAGCTTGCAGATGAAGATTTAAAACAACAGAGCAGGAGCTTCTTCTGGTAGTTCTGAGCCTCGGCTTGGGACAAGACAAATCTGAAGGTTGGGCAGTTTTCCTCAACAAAAGAAGATATTAATGGTCTTTGCACCAAACCTAGAACTTTATCATGAACTCGGAGCTTGGGAAAAAGCAAGAGAATACTGTAACAAACTTCGTACAGAGTTCGGTCTATTAATTGTTTCATGTTAGATATTCTATGTGTTTACCTCAATTGAAAAAAAAAAGAATGTTTTTGCTAGTATCAGATCTGCTGTGGAATTGGTATTGTATGTCCATGAATTCTTCCTTTCTCAGCACGTGTTCCTCACTAGAAAAAAAAATGCTGTTACCTTTAAGCTTTGTCAAAATTTACATTAAAATACTTGTATGAGGACTGTGACGTTATGTTTTAAAAAAAAAGGTGTTAAGTCACAAAATGCGGTAATAAATATTTCATTTTTGATTTTTTTGTTAGACCTTTGTGTTTTTAATAATAATTAGGAGACAATGCATTTCTTGGGATCCAAATTGTATTTGTTACCAACAATAATTCAGACAAATTCATCCAAGAGCAGTCGCAAAGTAGCCTGAAGAGTTTTAACATGATCTCAGACATACATGCAGTTTTCATGACTAGGGCTAAAAATTGTATGTACTGTATAGTCCTCTTCAAACATTTCAAATCTGTGTAAGAACACATGGAGAACCCTGCCATCATGTGCACCAGCCCACCAATGATTGTGTACTTAGCCCTGCCCTTTGTGCATTCAGTGTTTGTCAGCAGCAATAATTACTGAATCCAGGGAGAGTTTCTCCCAGTGATCATCACCCTGGACTGACACTGCAGACAACCACTGAATGCACAGAGGATGGGGAGTAGAGCTAAGTACATGCATCTGTGTGTGTGTGTGTGTGTGTGAGAGAGAGAGAGAGAGAGAGAGAGAGAGAGAGAGAGAGAGAGAATGAATAGTGCTAACATAGCAATCCTGGGGATCCTCCATACATTCTTATACACAGATTTAGAAGATCTGAGGAGAGCTCCTGTTTATATTCAAATGGAAAAATCAATGTGTATAGTATATTTATTTGCTTATTTTATCCCAAAATATCCTATTCCTTAGTTACACAGACTTCTGGCTTTCATGTGGAACTTTGCCTACATAAAGCATTGTAGGGGAGAGGCTGTGTGCATTGCATTGTTCGCATGTAGAGAGTCCCTGATTCAATTCCTGGCATCCCCAGGTACAGCTGGGAAAGATTTCCTACCTGAAAGCCTGGAGAGCTGCTTCCAGTAGACAATATTGGGCTAGATGGACCAATGAACAGAAAGTATAAGGCAAACGTCATGTGTTCATGAAGCAGTGGGTGCGTGTTAGGGGTGAATTAACAACAGACCCTGGGCTCTGATGCCACTGATACAAATCCCAGCCTGAAAACTTTTAAAAAAATGTAATGGCTTCTAGGAAAAATGAACTGCTAGGTCATTGAAGTTTTTTTTTTAGTGGACTACTGACAAATTCATCTTAAAAGTAATGAAATAGCTAAAGACTTACAATATTCATATGATCTTTCATATACAGATACATAAAATCAATAATGCAGTACTTAAATGCAAGCAATTTCTGTCAAGAGGACATTGGGTAGGGGGAGAATTTGGAACCAGGGTCACAAAAGATGTTAATCATCTGTTAAAGAAATCTACTTTTATTGCCCTAGAAAGGATTTATTCCATAGAGACAAAAATTGTACATTCAGAGTGCCAGCTTATGGTAGTCTGAACCTAAAGAGTGTTTAAAAGTAAGAGCTTAATTAGATTCAGAGCGCAATCCTAACCAACTTTCCAGCGGCTGTATAGCCGTGCCAACTGCATTTTTAACTGCACACTGCATTTTGCAGTGCAGGGGCAGTCATGGAGGCCTCTTCAAGGTGAGGGAACATTTGTTCCCTTACCTCGGGGCTGCATTGCAGCTGCACCGGCGCTGGAAAGTTGATTAGGTTTGCGCAGTCAATAAGGTGTTCTTTCTCAACAGTGGCAGAATGGAGAGAGTTTTCAATCATTCTTGACTGATGGTAAGATGTTCTCTCTTTAGAACTTTGGTCAAGTTAGTATGTATACTGTATAAATGGTGGGGCACAGTAGCAAGCCTCAGAACATGTGCACCATGTGTATAGAATGTTTGGTGTGAACTAAGGCCTACAAACATTCATACCATCCACTGGTGTCACTGCAAGGGGGGCGGAGCTCTTAAGTTCCGCCGCGGTCAGACCCTCCATTACACGGGAGCACGAAGCGCCCCTGCCCCCTCGCCTTTGGAGCCATTCAAGTTGGTGCTTTCACCGACTTGAATGGTTCCAAAGGCGAGGGGGTTGGGGCGCTTCATGCTCCCATGTAACGGAGGGTCTGACCGCGGCGGAACTTAGAGCTCCGCCTCCCCTGCAGTGACGCCAGTGATACCATCATTCGTAAGTAGGCCTCATCCATGTTTTAACAGGCCACAAGAATGGGGCCTACTCATATCTGCCTCAGTCCACACAAAGGCTGCTATCCTGAGTAAACTTTCAAGGGAATAAATTCTGTTTAACTCCATGGGACTTGCGCCTCGGGACCTATTGTGTTGTGTGAGTTCTATAATCAAGAAGGGGATGATGAGCCAAAAGCTTGCTTTCACACCCACCATGTGTAGAGCATATATCTTAGGGTCGCATGCCTACCAGTGCTGAGTGGAGGTGATATCGAGGCTGATTGTTTTTATTTGCATTAAGGAAAAAGAAATATGATAACTGGGAATAATTCACATCCCAACAGATGCAGTGGAAAAACTTTCGTTGAGTTTAATGGAGCAGGATTGCATTCTGTATTTTCTGAGAAATTAATAAATTTCCCTAAATGTTTCCAAGATGTGTTTTCCTTCCCAACTAATTTCAAGAGCACTAGCAAAACCTTTCACTCGAAACTTTAACATGTTAAGGTCCTGAGCTTAAAATCTAACATTTAATTGTTAGATTGGTAACAACAGAACTTAGACTACAATAGAAAATAGATTATAGTAGTGGTGTATGTGTGGTGTTTATTTAACTGTGATGCAGGCATTTGTCTACAGTTTGGGGGAGAAGTGGATTCCACATTTGGTTCTCATTTTTGTCACAGTGTAAACCCCCAGGGTTCCCAGTTCTACTGCAAAACTCGATTCCTTGTGAGAAAACACTTCCAAGTATAGGATTACTTGGAAGGCAGCAATCCATTTTTTCCCTGTTCGTGTATTTGCATACACAAAGCAGAAGAAAACTGGTTAGCATTTGTAATGACATTGTCTGACTTTTTGTAACACACACACTTGGGGAAGAAAAAAAGGCCAGGGATCCACCTCTTTCTGCTCAGTGGCTATTTTTCTAATGGACTTTAGTTTAATTTATATTAGTACTGTATTGCTGTAGTGGATTTTCCCTCTCTCTGCTGTAATCTCCTTCAGCTGCCTTCGTGGAATCCTAGCTGCAATAGAATGTGAGGAGATTGCTGTAGTCTGAGGTTTATTATTTAGTATGGAAGGTTCCGATTTGGGTGTATTTAAGAAATGCTCAGCTGTCAAAAGTGTAAGAAAACGGGAATAGTGTTTTGACAGCGATGTAGTGTTAAAGGAAATACTGTAGTCTGACTAAAATTGCTTATGTTCTGGGAAACGAAGGGTAATAGAAAAACACCTCTTGTTTATAGATATAGGGGGGAAAACCCAAATTTCCATTTTCCCCGAACAAGCCAAGGGGGAATCTCTAATCCTGGCAAATCAAAAATATTTGAGTGGGCTGCTGTTTGTTTTGGAAGGCAAGGAATGAGGGGTGGGTGGAGAATGGATCATTCGCCTTAGCTGGTCAGAAGCTTTTTCCCTTGAGTTGTATATAACAACTGTCCATGTATCAAAAAAAGTCACCTGGTGACCCAGACATGGGTGGCAACTTTACTTAAAAGTTTCAAGAAGTCAAGCTTCTTTTAAATTCATAACAGCTGCTGTTTGTGTGCAGGGTCTCATCTGCATTTTCACATGTGAAGCTAAGGCTGCAATCCAATGCATACTTAACAGGGAACATTGAAGGCAGTGGTCCTTCCAAGTGAAGGTGCCAAACAATTGGGCAGTAAGCAGCTTTTTTAAGCCTCTCACCGTATTTGTGGCATGTGTGAATGTTGCCAACATGGAATACAATCCGAATGTTGCTCCCACAAATGTATGCATTTGGTTTAAGAAGCCAAGTACTATATAAAAGTAATAAAAGGACAAACTAGAGGTTTCAGTGCAGTTGAGAAACGGACAGTCAATGGGCTCTCTCCCCTTATGGAAGAACACCTGGTGGAACCATAAGGAAAGGGCCTCCTCTTTTGGTGTCATGCTAGGATATTAGGAGAACTGAGATGGAGGTTTGTTCTGCAGTCAGTTAACCAGAATTGGTGACTAGGAGTTTAATTACCAGCACAGCTGAGCTGTGGCTTTGAAAAATCCCTCTCTCTGTGTTAGCACATATAACCAGCTCCTTCTTCTATGCATGTTGACTCTGGAGTAAGCCCCACTGAATTCAATGGATCTTACTACCAAGCAAGTGGGTTTAGGATCGGGGGCCTAGAAACTCCAGAGTTCTCTTTTTAAAGAACCCACCAAGTAGCAAGCAAACAAAAAAAGCTCTGGGATGTTGGCTTCTTTTCTGGCCAAGTTGTTAAGTAGGAGGAAAAAGGGAAACCCGGGCCCCTTTGAACTGTGTAAGAGGGGACAGAGGGTTATGAAGGCAGATTTTCATATTAATAGTGGGAGAAGAGAGACAGAAGGGAGCTGGCTCCTCTGGGCAGGGTCCCTGCCACAGTCATGATGGATGACCCAGCTCAGCCTCCTTTCCCCCCCCCCTCCTCCCTTCTCTCTTTCCCCGGCTGCTTTAGGAATCAAATAAACAAACACCTCCACCCTCTTTGCAGCCTCGCCATTATGAATCAATTACCTCTCGCCGTATTTTCTTATTTGCTTAAATAAAGCACTCAGAGGATTAAAGCGGTTTTCTTTTTGTATCTTACTTAGGAAATAAATACAAAAGTCCTTGTCGTTGTAATAATAATGGTGATGATGATTTCAGGTTGAGGCACTTTGCAAAGAGCTTCGCCCGCTGAGTTATTTGCTGGATGGGAGACGCTGTATAGCGTGCAATGGCGCAACTTAAAAGAACGCCTCTCTCGAACTAATGGGTTTTGCATTACACGCAATTACTTAGAGAAAAGCAGCGTCGCCCTCGAGTGCAGGAAACCTCGTTATTTAACTCCTTGAGGACAAAGCCACTTGGATGTATTTTCCTCAATAGCTATGAGGTACTGTGGCTGCTGGGGGGAAGGAGAAAGAGCGTGAGTGAGTGAGTGCAGAGATTTTCTCTCTTTAATAATCTTGGAGAGTATACTGAGTTGGGAGGTAAGCGTGTAAGTTGCGTCTTTGCTGTGTGTGTGTGTTTTCCCACTAGCAGTAGCGTTAGAGGCGCTCAAGGTGTTTCTATGGCTACCTCGTGTATGTGGGAGGGTCAGATGTGGGGGTGCCCAAGAGAAAAGGCAGCTCTTGGGTGATCATTTATCAATGTCACCCACATAATGATTCTCTCTGCAGCCTTCTATTGATGAGGATAATTACATTAGCTCAGAGTGACTGATCAATGAAAACCCACCAAACAAAAACTTCTTTGCTCTCGCTTATAATACAAAGAGAGAGAGAGAGAGAGATACAGAAATCAGATGGAAAGGGGAAGAATTTCACTCTCTCCCATCCTTGTTCTCTGTCCCAGTGAATCTGGGCTAAAAGGGGGAAAGGAAGAAACATTTAGCCGGTCATAGACCATTTATTTGTTCTTCTAAATGATAATTTTGTGAAAAGGTTTGAGACACTCACACACACATCTATAATTAGTGACCCTGCATTGTTTCCCTGCCAAAGTGCCTCCAGTTTGAAGACCTTTAAGGCTGAGCTGCCTCACTCCGAATCTGCTGATATTGTTGCACTCGCGCTTCTCTCCCCCCCCCCTTTAAATGAAGGAAGCTGGAAAGATGCAAATCTCTGCAGTTGTCTGTTTGTTCGCGTTTGCTTTGTTTTTAATCACTTACCAGAGCAGCTTTTACTTCGCTCCTACCTCTCCTGTGCTGTTAAGATCCGGTTATGAGTTTACAGATGAATTACGGTTCAGCGGTTGCGTGGGTTTGGGGGCGGGAGGGGGGTTGAGCGGAGAGAATCAATATTTCTCTCAATGGATTCGAAAATCTGAATGTTTTTACTTGTGGCTTGTTAAAGGCGTCGGAAATGTTATTGTAGTGCCTCCTCTGCAGCTTGGAAGCCCAGCCACCTGGAAGGAAACGTTGCTGTGTGACAGGCACATTCGGTTCCTTCCCCAGATGAGGCGATGGTTTCGAAACTCGCACAGTGCCTGGCTGGCCCAGAGAAAAGGGCAACCTCCCAGAGCAGCTGGCCTGGCCTGGCCTTCTCCCTTCCCGGAGTCCCCTCGCTGCCTGGGGATGGGGAAAGGGGACTTGGGCTCCTACAGAGAGGCAGCGGAACAGACAGTTTGGGTGACGCTTCTCGTTTTGGGCGGCTTGGTTTCTGCAAATGTCTCCAAGCCTTTGTAGCTCCTCCGGCTCTGTGGCCCAGCAAGGGTGCGTGGTGTGAGTGTGTGAATCCTCCCAGCTACTGGAGTAGCCTAGCATGGAAGGTACAACTACGTGGTAGGTGCAACTGAACGCCACACTGCCCTGTCAGCCTCTGAAGCTTGCCACAGTTCATACTTGTGAGATCCACTTATTGGGGCAGCGGGAAACTGTTCCCCAAGCTGGGGCCGTTCTGCGGTCCTTTCCTTGATAGGCCAGAAGTTCTGGGGAGGGACAACAGTGGGGCTGCGGGGGAAGAGGATGGACACACGACAATGAATGCTTTGGATCTCGGAGGGCTGCTTGCACACTCCCCAGTGAATAGGGGAGTGGCTGGGGCTGCCGGTCGGGATAAATTCTACCTTGAAGGAAAAGAAAAGCGAGGTGGGCCACGCTCGTTCTGGATGTTCAGTTTGGGAATCTGCTCTGTGCTCTCATTTCGCCATGAGATTTGTGCGAAACTGCCACACAGATAGGGGAGGGCTCCCGAAAAGGAAGCGCTCTGTCTCTTGAACACTTAGACGTCGATTTGGAAAGAGGGGGCCTAGCGGGGGAAAACATGTCCCCTGCCGCCCTTCTCTTAGTGGAGGCCCAGGAGGACCTTTTCTTGCAAATTTCTTTCATCCGGTGCTGCTGGACAATGTGCAGCCCTTCCTGGCATCAACGTGTTCTGGGAGGCGCTGAGCAAACAGCTCCCCCTCCTCCCTCCAACTAATCAGCGCCTTTCCAGCTCCCTCCAGAAACACCCTGGCAGATGGATCTGGACGCGTGTTTTCCCGGAAGTAAGTCCCGCTGATCAGTGGGACTCTCTTCCAAGTGAGTGAGCGCCGGAGTGCAGCTTGAGAGCCACGAGATGATCTTCCGGAACTTCCCCTCTGCTGTCCACGTTCTGCACCCGACCCTGCTTCGTTGCAGTAACGCCCAATAGAATGTTAACACTGTGCATGAAGAGAGGAATAATAAATAAAGGCTTAATGTAGTGCATGTGCATCTTCCGAATACACGTTGTGTTTTATTTTTTAATGGCACTGTAAAATAGAGATGAGGGAGGCCATTCCAACCTCGGAGTTTTCTATTTTTGGAAGGGGTGGGAAAAGGGAGTCCGCCCAGGAGCTTTTTCCTGTGGGTCTCTGGTTCCCTAGCATGGAAACATTTTCAGATCTATGAGCCTTGAATGGACAAATACTTCCTATCAATATGGGACATGGGCCAGTGGCAAAAAAGCTTGAATGGGAACTCTGCTGAGGCGTTGGGAGAAACTAACGATGTGCCGTCGTTTTGCCATTACTGAGAGAGAGAGAGAGAGAGAGAGAGAGAGAGAGACCCTTTCTGATTAATAACTAGCAGGGTAATGTTGAGGGCTTTTTCTGCCCGATTGCCTTTTTGAATTAGAGCCGATTTCTTCACACTTCAATAGGGCCTGTCTCCTTTAAAATGACTGACAGATTTCTCTCTCCTTTCTCTCCCTCCCTCCCTCTCTCTCTCTTTCCCTGGGACTTAATGATGTAAATTTTCTAATTAGTTAAATCACGTTGCTTAAAGGCCTTAATATTTACTGGGCAAAGAAGTGATGATAATTCCTGATAAAATGTCTCGGAATAGCCAGAGAAATAACATTAGGCATTTTAAAGGGGGGGGCAGGGAACAGAAGAGGAGAGTGGGTTGAAAGTGGGGAAGGGGGGTGTTAAAGCAGACGTAAAACTGAAGCTAAACTTAAGCCTGGAGCTTCTCCCCCTCTCCTTTAAAAAAAAGCCCTCGCTTTTATTTTTCAATCAGCTAAGATTTAATTAGGAGCCCCCAGGCCGGACGATCTGATATTTTCTCATTAGTTTCCCATCAGTAATCTTGAGTGTTAGATTGGCTTAAAGGTTGTCAACATTTGACCAATTTTATTTAAGGAAAAGAAATCACGCATTATAGCTCCGGGACCTCAGATCTGAAAATAAATCCTGCTTGGATCAGCGGAACTAACAGGCGAAAAAAATGTTGACAATTTATCGTTGGATTTAATAAGTTGCATAATGTATAATATACAGAGAAAGGAGGAGGAGAAGAGAAAGACATCCGTTTAGTGCCGGCAAAGTACACAGGAGGTACAGCTGATGTGCATTTCTGTGCCCATACCTTTCGCCAATGGATGTGAGAAACACCCGGCAGAGGCAAGATTTGGTTACAAGAACTATAACCCGAACAGGGTTTAGAAACTGTGCCAGGGTTTCCCCTCTTTCTGTGCAGGAAAATTGAAGAGTTTTCAGCTGCTTCTCGTCAGCGAGACACAACGTCAGAGCGCCCCCTGCTGGCTACGTGGCCAGAAAGTCTCTAGTCTGAAGTATCAGACTAAATATATACACACAAACACTCGCTTTCCCCCGGTATATGGGAGATTTCCTGTCTGGGCTGGTGGATGAAGAAAGAAACCTGCCGGACTCGCTTCCTCGCAGCACCTAGGGGTTAAAATGTAAACTCTCTGTAAACTGCAGCACTGTACTGCGCGTGTTTTAATTTCTTTTTTAAAGTGCCTGTCCTAATGTGAGCAAAACCCTGAAGGCAGACTTCGTAATATTTTTAAAAATAAAAAGCGAGTGACCTTTTTGCACCGTTCCTGAGAAACCTCAGCTGTCCTCGAATTTAAACTGTGAGTGACTCTAGTCTGGTTCCAGTATCCGTGTTAGGTAGGGAAAAGCAGGTAACTAGCTGTCCACGAATCAGGAGAGTAGCAACCAATCTGTCGTTTCTAGTAGCCTGGGAAGTAGCTGACATCCGAAAACTGCTTCCGACTTGGTCACCTGAGTTCGTGGATCCCAAGGATGCGCGTCATCCACAAGTTTGTTTATGCTTCTAGAAGATCAAGAAGGAACCGTGACAGCCCAAGTCTCTTTCTCCATTAGCACACACATTATTTTAGGTGTAGGTCTTGATTTGTCTTGCAAAAATACAAAATTTGTAAAGATGCAGACTTTTTTTTTTCTTCAGGATTCAAAAGAGCAATGTTTGATTCCTCCGTCCTGCTCTGGGTAGAAATTTTACGTTTCAATTCTACAATAAGTCCCTGTAGAGCCAGTTTAACTTACTGCGTAACCATGTTCAGGGTTGCGCTGTAAGAGCAGAATTCTTAATACAACAGCTTCCCCCCCCCCCCCCGTGCTGATGATCAGACTGACCTAACAGCAAAATAAGTACCAGTATGAGTATCTTCTGAAACCGCAAGATTTTCCTGCGAAATCTGAGTGGCTGAGTGAGTGTCACTAAAGTCTAGGAAATCAGTATTGTGTTCGATCTGGTCAAATACGGTAATCCAGCTGAGCTCAATGATTGCGGTTTCAGGTAATGTCCCCTCTATTCTGAATCACACTTACTCAAAAGTCAAGTGCCTTGTAGTGAAATCACTGGGATCTGCTTCAGAACAAATGCGTTTAGGATTAAAGGTGCTAGTCCCGATGAAGTTGGTTGAGGAGGGGGTAAGTAAATGGACAACGATCCACGAATTTCGGATTAAACGGGTGATGAATCGGGTTCTAAATCTTCCTCGAGCCTGTCGAGACAATCGACCTGGTCATTCACTAGCAAACTGGGACCCAGTTAAACCATAAAATACTTGGATAGTGTAGCTCATGTTCTGCTTGGGAGTATTTTAAGTCCGATGGTCTCTCTCTCTCTCTCTCTGTGTAGTCCAAAATCCTGGTATGGGTCTGAGAGAAAGAAACTCGCCTTTAAAAAGTACCTATTAAAACACATATGTATATGTAAAGGGATACTGTTTTTCTTGTCCCCCTTCTCGAGCTGCCGTTGCTTGAAGGGAGAAGGACTTGGAAGTAGGAAAGCAGCAGAGACATGTACGGCAAGCAAAAGAGTTTTAAAGGCACAAATAAAAGCATAAATCACTTGTGTTTAAAGAGGCACCCGGGCACTGTATAAACTCAGGTACAGTTAAATATTTATAGTTTAAAGGGTTATTTTGTCTGCTTTAAACCGGCAAGTTTAGTAGGTTTTAGGGTATGTTTAAACAGAAAGGCAGACACAACAAAGCGATGCAGAAGAAGAAGACCTGGCCTTTTTTTGGAGGGTGGGGGAAAGAAAGCCGTCTTCACGGGTTTATTTTCTTTTCCAGAATATATGAGAGAAGCAGCAGAATTTATATGAGCACCAAAGAGCATTTTCCCCCTTGAAACAAAGGCATAATTTCCATTGCAAATCCCCCCCCCGCCAGAGAGAGGAAGAGCAAATAACAATATTTATGAGAAGGCGCTCATAAAATTAATGTACCTTACTTTTAAAAAATCAAATGCTCACTACAGTGTGCCAGCTTCGTAAAAAAAGACTTCTTGACAGTCTTCTCAACATCTTAAGTAAATGATCCCAGCGATGGTCTTTGGAGAAGAGAAGCCTTACTTCTTCCTGAGACACCTCCTAGCATTAATCTTAAACCAGTTGAAGATTATGATAGGGAAAGGGCTGAAAACCAAGCTAATCTTCCATTCTCCCCCCCCTTTTTTTTTGCAAGCGGGCCAAATGTAACGGGGGGCATGCAGGAAAGGAAAGGAAAGAAGACACCAGAAAGAGAGGACAATTGAGGCGAGCAACCCCGGTGCTAAAACATGTGGAAAGGGCTCTGACTGCTTTCCGGATTGCTGGCATTTGGGTGGGCTCGGGGCAAATAAACAGCAGCAGTGACACCACAGGCAACGAGGCAGTCAATAAAAGGTAACTTCCAAAGGGGGCGGAGGAGGGAGGTATACTTTTATTTTCCTGACTGTTCAATTAGGAAATCAGGAGTGTTTGACGAGGAAACGGCACGAGGTGTTGTTTTTTTTTTTAAGCGACCTCTGCATCCCTCCTACGATTTTGCTTTCTTGCACCAATTTATTTGTAGCATATTTTTTTTTAAGAAGAAAAAGCCGATTTGGATTTTTATTTTATTTTTTTTGCGTGCATTCGTGAAATTAAGAGACAAAATAAAGGAGTCTGGGGTAGCATTTTCAGGGGTGAGAAGATCCCATGCAAGAACATTCTGCTTGCAAGCACATTTTATTACAGGCATCGAGGATTTTATTCTTTCTTTTACAGTACAACACTATTTCGAATTTAAACATAAATAGCCGACCATGAAATATTATTTTAAGGTAATGCAAAAGTCTAGCAGTTTAATGTTAAATTGGAGAAAACCGAAATGCATTTTTCAGCCTAGATATTGCACCGTAAACGGTCTCCAGAATCTGGCGCGACCCTTGTATTTGAAGAAGAGCTGCAGTCCTGTGCACAGTTACTTGGGAGTAAGTCCCACTGAATTCAGTGGGACTTACTTCCAAGTAGACATGTATAGACTCGGACTATGAGACTTCCAAAATTATTTTATTTTTTTAAAATTCCGTTTATGTCTTTAAGCAGCCCAATCCCTGGGAATGTTTACTCGAAAGTAAGCTCCATAGCTTTCGATGGAACTTGCTGCTAATGCTTTAGGATTACGGCATGATCTTCAAAGTTAGAGGAAGGGTTTCAAATACCTCTGGAAATGGAAGAAGGCTTAAGTAGTGTAGTGCATCAGCGAGACTTAAAAGAAGCCTAAATGTTTTCTTTGTTTGCTTTAGACTAGTTTAAATCTGCCTGTGCAGGCTGTGCCCGCTATAGGCGAGATGCTATATAGGGCGACAGCCGCCAGAGCGGGAATGGGGGGGGGGGAGGACTGAGTTTGAGCTGCTGCTTGAGCCTGAAGCGAAGTTAGGGAGGGGGCTACTACTTTGCACCAGAGAGGCTCCCTTGCTCAGGTACAGAGGTCTAGCGCCCGCTCCCCAGCCTGTCCCTCTGGTGACCTCAGCCAAGGGCTGCTGCACCACGAGCGGCTCTCTCTGAACTAGACCAGACCTGGCCCCACTGAAAGCCCCCTGGAGTTGGAATAAGGTGACCTCTCCTAAAAAAGTGGGAAGGGAAAACACGCTGAGGAGCAGGCAAAGAGGGAAAATCTGGGCGGTTTGCTGAAGGAAAACCTGGGGGTGGAGACACGCGACCGAGGCAGAGCCTAGCCAGGTGTCACGAAGACAGAGGCGTCTTTCTTCAGCATCATCTCAGCGGACCCCTCCCAACGCACTCACTATCCACTGTGTATTAAGAAAAGGTCTTTCGAACAGTGTTGCCATATACACTTCAGTAAGTCGAGTGCCACGTTTCTCAAGAGAAATGTGCCGGCTCTCAGTATTTCGAACAGTAACACACTCCGCCTTCTCTCGAAGCATGGGAAAATGTACTCTGCACACGCTAAGTTAGAGGTACTCCTCATTAATATAGCCCAGCCAGAACTGCCTTGACATGAAGGGGGGGGGGGAGTCAGCTTTGGAGACTGAGCTCTGGCGAATCTCCGGCACAAATTAAGCCCGAGAATAGTTCTTCGTGCAATACAAATTAAACTATTAACCTTTTTACGTTCCCAGGAACGCTGCGCAAGATGGGCGGATTGTCTATGGCTTTGCCTGTGGGGTCTCTCCGTGAGGCACAAAAGGAGAGCATTATATCTCACTCTGCCCATCTTTCTGAAATACATGCCATAGTGGTCTAGCGCTATGCACATACCAAATAATGTATGGGGATAATAATTATCCGCTAGAAAGTTCTCCTGCTCTCCTGAAGTGCATGAAAAGGCGCAGGTGAGGTCAATGAAATTGTGCTGGCGAACTTTCCTGTGGATCATGCCCAACGTGTGTTCGTAAATGCAGCTTGCTCATGCAAGGATCACTTCCTTGAAAAAGTCGCCCTGGGCAGCCAGAGTCATAAACTGGTTATTCCTGCATGCTTGGATTCCAACAGTTTTGCTAACCTGAAGAATTCGGATTTAAACCGATTCACTCCCATTACAATCAACAGGGGCAGGGGGGTTTCCATTAAAATCCAAGGTCTGGCGCCAGAGTGCCACCTCCACAAATCGGTTTAACTGGTGTATTGATTTGGCTGTAAATGTCCCTGTATTGTTTTTGACAACACTGGGAAAAAAAGGCCACTGACCAGGTACATGTCAAAGAAGGGGGGGGGAGGTGAAGAACCTGAGGGAAGACTGATCTAAGAGACAGGAAATAATAGCTCCCCACACACCAGGAACTAGGCAGCGTGTGAGGAGGGGGCAAAGCTGCGATTCTGAAGAGCTTTCTAATAGGTGCCTTTGTTGTTATAACCTTGGCCAAACAGATTACCCCCAAAATGCCGCAATCCCATTGGCTTCAGTGTGGCTCGGAGCGTCTAACTGCATAGGACGGTATCTGGAAGAGCACACGAATAAAATGCATTTAGTGCCTCCTTGAGCTGAGCGCCTTCGTCTCAGAAACGGAGATCCCAGATCTGAAATCTCCCCCCCCCCATCCCCGCTTTGCGGTGGTACAGAAGATAGACACGCTGTTACGCGAAACTATTTTAACTGAACAAAAGAATGGGCAAACATCTGACGTCAGCGGGCCACATTCTTATCTTGTCAAGGGGAGAAGCAGAGAGACCGACTTAAAGAGACAGAGCTTACAAAAAGCCTCTTCCTACTGTCACCTTTGCCTGACAAAATTTGGGCCTTTTCGTGCAGAAAGAGGGAGGGGTTCTTCTCATTATTAAAGCCTCTCGTTCAGGTAGCCAATCCAGAATTTCCTAGAAAATATCAGTAAGCTCCCTGAAAGGAAAACAAAACAGGAAAAACAAACAAACCCAAAAGCCTTGATAGTATTTGAGGAGGGAGCGAAATGAGGCTAGGAGAGGAAAGGAAAGGGTTAAAGCTGCTTTCCCAACGACAGGTTCGGAGAAAAATGGTTGGGGAGGTCAAATGTCAGTTGGCTAAAAGCTCTGCTGTAAGAGCAGAAACTTTGCGGAGCAGGCATGCCGTGGAGAGCGGCTGCGGACTGGAGGCTGGTGTAGATCTCACGAAGTCTCCGCTCCAGTCCGGGTGCCGTGTTGTTGGGGCTCGGGAGTGGAAACTCTTTGCCTGTCGAGGGGGCATTTCAAGGGAGCAGCCCTCCCCAGAGCCAACTGGGAGCGCAGCCCTCCCTCCTGTACAGACGCGCGTCAAGGGGCGAGTCAGGTGCGCGCCGCCGAGAAAGAAGGTCCGGGCTTGATTTATCGCTGGCTCTATTAGCAGCCTTTCTCGAGGCGATTGATCATGATTTCCTAATCAGCAAAGCAATCAGCAAGATCCACAAGCGGCCGAGTTACTTATTGCCTTTTCCCCGACTGGAGAGCAAAGACTTGACCCCAGAGCGGGTCCTGCTGCTGATGACCGTCGGCTTCGGCCACTTTCCTCCTCCTCCTCCTCCTCCAGTCCTTAGAATCCCTCCTTTTCGTTTTGTTGTAGGATTGCTGCACATCTATGAGCCCAGTTTTGTACGTGTGCTTTTAGCGAGGTGCCTGTTTTTTTATCGGCGCAAAAAGCACACTACTACTGTATAGTAATTCCTTCCTTTATGAGCTCGGCTGGTAATCCTGTGAAATAGCAAAAAGCGCTCAGGAGCTGCTGGCAGACACGCGAAGCGGACTGGGAACGTGGTGGTGGGAGGAGGTTGTACGCACTGCGAGACGAGGGACCCCGGAGCGTTAACCAACTTAACAAGGTGGCAATTAGAGATAATGGGAAAGCAAAAAAACCCACATCCTGGTAGCCGGAGCACTAAACATAAATCAAAGGCGTGACCTCAGCAACATTTGCTGGAGCATCACATCAACGTGAAGCTATTGCTGTGTGGCGGCACCAAACGGGAATGTCGCTCCAGCGGACAGAAGCCCTCCCTCCCTGCTGGGCAAACCGTGAACTCCTGAGGACGGAGGTGGTGACTGCTTACAATACAGGCGGGCTGAGGAATACGCCGGTCTCCTCCTTAAAGCCACAGTTGAGTCCTTCCGGTTTAGAAGGGAAGCTTAGCTGCTGCTGGCGACGTGTTGGTCCTTGTGGCCAGCCAGGACTGGGTCCGAATCTATTCTCGACCGTAAATGCACTCTAACTGT
This sequence comes from Plestiodon gilberti rubricaudatus, assembly GCA_026170595.1. NCBI lineage: Eukaryota > Metazoa > Chordata > Lepidosauria > Squamata > Scincidae > Plestiodon > Plestiodon gilberti. The sequence goes on from JANXHW010000001.1 coordinate 267,654,551, forward strand.
ATGTACTTGCAGGATGGAAACACTATTGAAGTCAAAGGGGTTTACCCCAAGTAAATATGCAGGGAACTGTAGCCAGCCTAAGTACAACTGCTTAGAGATGGAAAGTCCCACATCAAACTAGTTGCGCTTTATTCAATAGACAAGGGAAGTTGGGCCTGAACGCCAAGGAGACAAGTTGTACTCGGCCTCTGTTTCTGCATTCGTGGAATGGGCATCTTGTGAAGTGATAGAATACTTAGGGCTATACAAAAATGCTGCAGGTATGAAGGGCGGAGGGGGGAATGGCTATTTTGGAGCCTCCTTTTGTTGCTGTCTGTGTGTCAACTTGAAAGGAAAAGGAGTGTGACCCTTCCAAGGAAAAACACAACTGATTGCAGCCAGCCACAAACTCTGGCAACCCCTGCATGAAATGACCCCGCTTTCCTTCTCTACAGGGAATGCTTTGATAAGCAGCTCCTTTCTCTCGTTTAAGGTTTGCCGGTGCTGTTGCCTGGTCTCCTGGATCAGCGCCCCTCAGCTGAACGTGCCTGGATCCTAGCCCCTCCCCAGGGTTTTGGCCAAGGAATGTCACCCAAGAACTTGGTGGCTGAAGAGTTGATGCAACATGCAACAAACAAAGCGGTGAGGGCAATTGGAATCCACCAGTTCTTCCTTCAGTGCTGAGTGGGTGTCTGACTGCAGCCTAAGGCCTTATCCCCCAAGTCCTACTGTGTGGAGCTGGGTCAGCCCCCAACTGAAATCAACAAGGCTGACTTCCCAGCAGTACCTCTAGAATCGTAAGACTCAGACGTGGGGACAATGGAGGAACTCTTGTTCTCAAGCCACTCTTGCCTTGCTCCTGAATTAAAAAAAATGCTTTTAAAATTGCAACCCCAGTAAAGAGAGTAGAGCTGCAGTCCTATCCACATTAACCTGGGAGTAATCCCCATTGACTGTAATGGGACTTACTTCTGAGTAGGCATGCATAGGACAGAGCATAGGATTGGGACCTAGGTCCTTTCACATGGTTAGTCTTATCAATGCAAATTTCTACAAGGGCGGCTAAGTTTGGGCTATGATAGACTATCTGTTATTTTCCTGAAATGAGCATGATTCTCCCTAAGTACAGTACTTGATGGGACAAGGTGTGTTGAACTGATCAGTCACTGCTGCCAGATTCTTGTGAAGAGGTGTGTGTGTGTGTGTGTGTGTGTGTGTGTGTATGGATACCATACATCTTTAAATGCTCTCAGTCACAAGTGCAAAGTGCTTCATTTCCTACACAAAGTTGTGCATTCCCCCTTCTAAAATATAATAGTCCAGAGTTTCTGATGGTACGCAGACCACAACCTGATGCTACGTGGGCCTATGGCAGCCACCATGGAGCCCGTGCTGCAGCCTGGAAAAATGGGGCTCGAGCTCTGCTGATTGGCAGGTCTTTAGCCACTTTTTCCGGGCTATGGCGCGGACAGGAGGACCCTTCCCTGCCTGTGTGCTTGAGCTCTGCCAGATGGATTGGCAGAGCTTGAGCCGCTTTTTCCCATGCACTCGAGCAGCTTTTTCTGCGTTGCAGATGAGAGGATCCTCCCGCCCACACTGCAGCCCGGGAAACAGCGGCTTGAGTGCACAAAGACTTGAGATCTGCCGATTGGCAGAGCACAAGCTACTTTTTTCCAGGCTGCGGCATGGATGGGAGGGCCCTTCCCTGCACGTGGGAAGCCCGCACGCTCTAGCTCTGCCAGATCAGCAGAGCTCATGCGCATGGTCTTCCCGCACACAGGAAAGGGCCCTCCGCCCACGCTCCTTACCTCCTTGCCTTTGTGCTCCTTGCCTCCTGGGCTGCCAAACCTGGACGTGCTGATGATGTCATCGGCACTTACTTCCGGTGGTACACAGCGGATGGAGGGGGCTCGCGGTGGTATGCGGCCCCACAAAGGTTGGGAACTGCTGCCGATAGTCAATTAAACTAATTGGTGCTATTTTTTTTTAACTCAGTCTAATGGTAGGGACTGAGTCTAATGGTAGGGAAGGCCAGCGGGTGGCACAGCGGGTTAAACCGTTGAACCATAAGCTGTCGATCGAAAGGTCGGCAGTTCGATTCCCACGACGGGGTGAGCACTCATTGCTTGGCCAGCTCCTGCCAACCTAGCAGTTCCAAAGCATGTCAATGCGAGTAGATAAATAGGTACTGCTTGCGGGAAGGTAAACAGCGCTCCGTGTTCCAGCCGCATGCTACATGCTGCGGCAAGGAGAGTCATGCCGGCCACATGACCACGGAGGCGTCTTCGGACAACGCTGGCTCTTCGGCTTTGAAATGGAGATGAGCACCACACCCTAGAGTCAGACACGACTGGACTTAATTGTCAGGGGATACCTTTACCTTTAATGGTAGGGATGGCTCTGTTCCTCCAGGGCCTCTCATTCAGTCTTTCTCCCACCTATCAGAGTTCTGATGGTTGCAGGAGGAAAATTCTCTGTGCCAGGTGCAAGGGAGTGACAACAGGAAACAGGTTATCTTGTTGGCTGTGTGCTCCCTGAGGCATCTGGTGGGGCCACTGTGAGATACAGGAAGCTGGACTAGATGGGCCTTTGGCCTGATCCAGCAAGGCTCTTACGTTCTTAAAATAATAATATATATTTTTATATACCACCTTTCTGTCATCAGATTTCTTCTCGAACTTTATTCAAGGCAGTTTACACAGGCAGGCCTTTCTAACCCCCATAGGGGGTTTTACAATAAATGTTCTATTTGCATAGAACCGTCTTCTCCAGCTGATTTGTGTGGTATCTCACTGGCTGCATAGGGTTTTGAGACCGAACGTATCCGACTGCAACTCCATTCTCCTACAGAGGATCAGTGCCGGCTATCTTAGCTTGTTAGCTGAGATATCACAGCTGTTGGTAGCTTGTCGGCAGCTTCCGGTTGTCTCGAACCGATCTCATCCTAATTGTTCTTCAGGCAAGGTGGCAGCTCAATCACTAGATCAGTGATTTTCAACATTTACCTACTGGTAAAGGTTGCTGTAAGTCCTTGCAATTCAGCGGCGACAACAGCAATGCCGGGATTGCACCGCCACCCCGGGGGGGGGGAAGTGGTTTTTCAGTCTATCTGGGGGTGTTGCCGGGCCCCCAGGGGGGTGCGGGGAGGCCTATGGAGGGGTCCGCAGGCTCCCCACACTCACCGAGGCCCAGCAAGACCCCCAGGTATGCTGAAAAACCACTTTTCCCCCCATTGGCGGTGGTGTGATCCTGGCAATACCATCGCCGCTGTCCTGATGTCTGAGACGAGTGCCACTCCCCTAAAGGGAAAACACACTGTCTCCCTCCGGACCTTGGGCCACGACTCCAAGGTTGAAGATCACTGCACTAGACCACACCTGCCCAGGAGGATACGAGGATAGAAAAGCAAGACGATAGGCAAGGGCACATAGGGGCTGCTTTCCCTTTGGGTGCTTTGTCATGGTTAATAGTGAAAGCATAGTTCTCTAACAAGTAGGTCCTGGCAATCCTACTAGTCAAATGCCCTAAAGACCATATTGGCCAAGATCAAACTCCTGCTTATACCTGATTCCAGAGAAATGGTTATCCTGCAACTTTTAGCTGCTATACATTCTGTTGAAGTCAATGGCTAGATAGGGCTGTAAACCCTTTATCCTGCTATTCATAAACCCTGATCTTAAAAGCTATTTTCAGCTGTTATTTAATAATGTTAAATATTATTCCTGGGAACATTATTCCTGGAGCAGCTGCTCCTCTGGCAGCCAGAATCGTATCGTGGGTGGAGCCAGAGGAACAGCTGCTCCGGCCGCAAGCCCAGAGGGGGCGCCCCTCAGGCCCCGCTGCTGCCCCAACAACAGACTGCGCCGCTGTTTCCCGGGTTGCGGCACGAACCTCCCCCGCCCGCAGGCTGGGAAAACAGCGACGTAGGTTCCCTGCGCTTGCGCTCTGCAAAGTGCGAGTGCAGGGAGTCCGCGCCGCTGTTTCCTGAGCTGTGATGGGCGGGGGAGGGTTTTTGTTTTTTATACTGCCTTTCTGCAAACATGTAAAAGTTGCTAACTGGCCAGGGCAAATGGCTGAGTCTGTTCCTATGCTTTTAGCAGAGGTTTCATTTACAGAAATTGTGAAGCTTTTCATGGCCTGGAACATTATGAAAAGCTTCACAATTTCTGTACATGAAACCTCTGCTAAAAGCATAGGAAAAGACTCAACCATTTGTCCTGGCCAGTTAGCAACTTTTGCATGTTTGCAGAAAGGTAGTATAAAAAACAAAAAACACAAGAAATCTTCTAGCCTCATTTCATTGCTTCTATAGGTAGTTCCTGACTAGCAGGAAACCACATGTTATGCCAAACTCTGGTTTGTGCTTGCCTTGAAACCCAGGCTTGTAAACCAAGGCTTGATCCTTGTTTGGAGAGCAAGAACAAACTACAGTTTGCCTGCTTGGATGTAACAGCAGAACACCGTTTGCCTCAAATCAGCAAGTAACCAATTAAGCAGAGCACCCGGCTCATTTCTGCAGCACCAAAGCATGAGTTACAATGTGAGGTAGTGACTCACTGGTAGAGGTAAGGCTTGAACCTCAGTTTCTCAGGTCCAACTCTATTGATTATCATTCAAAGATATTGAAAGATATTGATATTTCTTTCTCTTGAAAGAAATTGGACTTGCTTATTAAGTTGCAAACCCTATGCTTTGGAATGGAAAAGGCAGGATATAAATTCCTTTAATTAATAAATGCTTATCTGGGAGCAAGTTCCATTGAGTTCAGAGAGTTTACTTCCGAGTAAGCTGGCTCAGGCTGCCAGTCTCGCTGGTTTCAATATGACAAGTTGCACAATCTTATGTTTGCCTACTCAAAAGTAAGTTCCTTTGCAATCCAATGCATTAAGTGTGCCTAGGATTACAGCCTTAACAGCGAGATCCTGTCGAAATATCCGACGCCGGAGTGGGTGCTCCGGCCTCCTTTGCACCTCCTTTGGAGTAAGGGAGGTTTGCGCCTCCTTTGGAGTAAGGGAGGCCGGCGCAAGGCCAGCCTCATTCACTCCGCCGGACCGAGGATGCGGCAGAAGGTAAGTCCTCCGTCGCCGGCCGCATGGGCGGTCCAGCGGGCAAGGGATGGGGTCCATTGGGCGAGCCGGCCCGGGAGGGGGTGGGGGATGGCATCAGCCATATGCCTGTCCCCGCCGGGCAGGCTCGCCTGTTACACAGCCTCCTCCGACTTCTGCCAGCTATTTAGCTGGCGGAAATCCGAGGAGGCCGATAGGGTCTGCTTGAAGGCGTAAGCCTTCTTCAGGTTGGATACAATTAAGCAAGAAGTTCTACCTGGAGCAACTTATATGTTCTTCTTGAATCTTGATGGGTCTGAAATAATTTAGCAGGGTTACAACTCACTCTCCTCTCTAAGGTATACAAGTCAACAATATGTGAAAAAAGTCAACCACATTTTGGCATTTCAATTAAAGCAGTTATGAGGTTCTGTGTGGCAGTAAACTGATATAACAAATGAACAATCACCATTACTAATCTGAGCACCGAGCTATGCAGGTGAATCAGTTCCAGCAAAAAGGGCACTGAATGTAATTCTTCCTCCTCACAGCTCAAAAGGAAGCTAAACTCAAATAATGCTGTCATACTGCTCTCCACAGAGCTCTGGCAGCTATCATGAACAAACTGCAGATACCTGTGGTTGCTTCAAGAAACCTTTGTTTTCAGAGAGAAAAAGGTATTGAGAAAATGTTATGCAAAAATGGTACTCTTTTTTTGTCGATAAGCAGCAGCACTTATTCTTGACAACACACAGAAAGTTCAGTTAGCTACTCGTTTGAATGGAGGTTCCTATATATACAGGGCTGGTCTTGCCACGCAGCAACTTGAAACGGCCGTGTGGAGCGGCGGCACCCTTGGAAAGGCCGGAAACGGACGCACCCCCAGCCCACCTTGCTGCCTTCGCTGACCTGCAGCTCCACGGGGTGGGAAGTGGGGCTATGTCCTGGTTTGCTGAGCAGCGGCAGCCTCTTTCTCCTTCCAGCACTGCACCAAGTAGGCAAGGAAAGGGGAGTTGGAGCCCGCTCTCTTCCTTTCCCCCCTTTTACTTACAAGTGTGACATTTTGCTTCTGTTTGCCCTTGCTCCTGTTCATTTCAAAGAGAAGTGGTGTGGAGCAGAAAGGCTGCACTCTTCATAAGTAAAGGGGGGACATGGGACAGGAGCATTCCTGCTCATTCACCTGCCCATCCTCCCCCCCCCCAGCCATGGGGGTGTCCATATGTAAGCTCACAGAGGCAGCATTCAGAGTGGGATTTAGACAGGGCAGAGTCTAAATACGCCACCCCTGTACACTTGACTTGAGTCTAGGGTCCTAATCCTACCCAACATTCCAGCACTGATGCAGCTGTGCCAATGGGGCATGCGCTGCTGCATCCTGCAGTGGGGGGAGCAGTCACGGAGGCCTTCCCAAGGTACGGGAACATTACCTCCGGGCTGCATTGTGGCTGCATCAGTGCTGGAAAGTTGAAAGCTCCATCAGTGCTGGACAGGATTGGGCCCTAAGTATATGATCAAGTTGAGAGTCTCAGCTTGCAAACACATACATCTGCCCAAATAAGGGTCCAGATCTGCAAACAGTTGCATGGTGATCTTGTATGAATTTCTTTGTTGCATAACTAAACATTGCTAGGGAAAAAACACAACAGAAAATAACGTTTTTCTGTTCTTTCTGTTCAAATCCACAAGGATTTCAAAGTTCAAAGTGAATTTTCAGAAGGACATGTGCTGGTTGTCTAATAAATCCATTATGAAATGTGATCGTATCTGTGTGATGATTGCATATCGCATAGATCTCAGAGTTCTTTTTTCCTCTTAATCTAAAAGCATGACGGTCAGTATATCTTGGTACACTATTTAATGCAGCTTGTGATTTTGGATAATTCCATTTTTTTCTGATTTTGAGAAACAATGAATTGAAGTTCAGACTTGTTCACCTTGCCCTACTTTTTCCTTCAGTAACTCCGCCTTGTAGAGTCAAACTAGACATTATGAGGAATGAGACCCTTGTGTTTTGTTTTTGGCCTTCATTGGAAGCTTTTTTCCAATTAAACTAGCACATGGGGACGCGATCAGGATTGAAATAACGGCAGGGCAAAATCCTGAAGTCCCCCCACCATTTCACCCCCATCATGCTATTCAAAAACAAACAACAAAATACAAGATCACATTGTTGTTGTTGTTCAGTCGTTAAGTCGTGTCCGACCCTTCGTGATCCCATGAACCATATCCCGCCAGGCCTTCCTGTCCTCCACTATCTTCCACATAACTTGTATGTTGTAATGTGTAGTTTGACAAGTTTCAGAAACTTGTAAGATGACTTTTTGGGGGGAGGGGATGATTCCTTTGGTCTAAAGATCTTGCATATTTTTTTTACTTGATCATGGAGCTAATACTCTCTAGACCAGGAGTGTCAAACTCATTTCATCTCGGGGGCCACATCGGATTCAAGGCACGTGCTGAGGGCCGGTGTACATCTCTCTTGCATGCATGCACGCATGAACACACACACACACACACACACACACACACACACACACACACACACACACACACACACACATGCACACTTTATTTATATACAATATAAATAAAAACACATCACTGTTGTAGTGGGGGGGTTGACACCGACAAGACTGAGGACACCCCCCCACACACACACACTACAATCCTGTGCGCCTGTTGCGGAGTTCTGGGTAACTACCTGGCCAAAAGAAACCACTTAAAATTCCTGTTTTAAGTAACACCGAGGCTGATAGACGGTTCTCACAAGGCCAGACATGGTAGGGGGGGGGATTTTAATCATTGTACAACCCTTGCTGATCTACTGCAAATCACCCAGAAATCAACCAGTAGATGTGCATTTACCCTCTGCAGGCTCTACCCCAAGCTTTCTCTTCCATGAAAGCTCAGTTCCCAGCAAACTGCTTATTAAAACCAAGAATGCTGTTGCTGGGACCTTTATTTCCTCCTCCTCTCCCGTCTGTCCTGTCCTGCACCCAATGCCTTCCATCTTTCCCTCCCCTCACCTGCCTTCTTGCTATTTCTTACTGGAGAAGGAAGCCAGTTACTTCAGAGAAGTGATACAGACAGGAGCTGTTTCTTCCACAAGCAGAAGGCTTCTCCCTGCTTGTGGGCCAGGCCCGGCCGCACCTCACCTGTGTCTGCTGTGAACTTCATTTCCTCCTCGGCCCCCCCTGCTGGCCAGTGGTTATAGTGAAAGTAGATAGTATAGTGAAACTATCTGCTGCTTTTTTTTGCTGCTGCTGCCGCCGCCGCCCAGGAAGCAAGGTAAACATCACGCGGGCCTAGAAGACTGCAGTTCCTTTTTAATTTAAAACAGTAGCCCAAAAGATAAATTCCGAGAGAAGTAGGAAGGAAATATTGATAATGTAAGATCACATTTTTGTTTGTTAGTCGGAAGAAACTGTTGACCATGGATTTGCCATTCTTATTTCTTATGGAATATTTCTGCATGAGAGAGAGAGGGGGGCAAAGTGGAGGGGGGGTGCCATAGGAGGTCCCAAGGCAGGGCTTTGCCCCAAGGTCTCCACTAACTTGCTCTGAATATATTTTAGAGCTGTATGTTAGAAGTCATGAGGTGACTTTGCTTTCTTCTCATTAAAACATTAACTCTAGAAGATTCGCTGCGCTTGCTCCAGCCACAAGTCCAAATCGAGCAAGCTATTCAGAGCAGGTAGCATGTGCGCTTTGCAAGCATCAGAATCTGTTCTCTGTTTACTCACGTATCTCCACTTTTAATACAAATCAGACCAACTGCTGGACAATATGGACTTAGGGCAGCTCTGTAACTCTTCTCCCCCAGCCTCTTTTGACTTAGCAAAGTTTAAATGAAGTGTAACTAGAAGAAGGTCACAGGTGACTGACAAGTTCAAGCTACTTAGCTCAATTATCGACTACTTTCATTACCAAATTATGTTCAATTTGATTCTCCTGCTTCACCAGAAATTATCTGAAGGAGAAAATCCAATGAAATCAGACAATTTAAGTCAATTCCACTATACCATTATTTACTTGTAAAATCATTTTTGTGATATATACTCTCATTAATGGGTATACAATTGCCAAATCTTTCCAATAAGATTTAGAAAAGTAGTCTTCAAATTATTTCAAAAGCAAGCCTATTAGGAACCATATTAATTAGAATTTTTCAGAAGCTTTATTTTAAAATGGTAACTTTCTGAATGTTGTCTCTTTAAATTTTACTTACATTTTTCCCATGTAAGCCTGGAGGCAGCAAAAAGGGAAAACAAGCCAGAATCTGACAAGAACTTTAGAACATAGCATGCATTTTTCTCCATAAAAAATAGACACAAATTCATTTCCAGATACGAAGGAAAATAGGCATTTGAATCCTACTGAGCACAGTATCACTTCTGAACTTCCTTGCACGCATAACTGAGGCAACCAGGTTGACACACACATCCCCATATCCACACAGAAGTATCTGGAAATCTTAATGTTTCCCCTTTTCTTGACAATATTTTGTTGGGGCCAAGTCTTACTGTGATACCAGTAGGTGTGATGACTGATAGCTACTATATTAACCGTTATGCTGAGACAGTGATTCAAAGTGGTGTTGTACCAAATTTTCATGGTTTGAAATTAAAGTCATAATGGGTGTGTGTGTATGTGTGTGACGTGACAGACAAAAGGGTAACTGGAAAAATAAAACACTGCTTTCCATTTATTCAGGCACTTATCTTTTCACAGTCATTGCTTTTGCAATCTGCCGATAGTTTGGAACTGGTGTGTGTGTGTGTGTGTGTGTGTGTGTGTGTGTGTGTGTGTGTGTTTGTTTGTTTGTTTGTTTAATAATTACTTGAAAGGGTTACCTCATAAGAAGAGCCCTGCCAAGGGCCCATCTAGTCCAACTTCCTGTATTTCACAGTGGCCCCACCACATGCCTCAGGGAGCACACAAGACAACAAGATACCTGTATCCTGTCACCACTCCCTTGCATCTAGCATGCAGAGATAGCCTACTTCTAAAGCCAGGAGGTTGCTTATACCCATTACGGCTTGTAACCTGTGATGGACTTTTCCTCCATAAAAGGAAAACTTTTCTTTTTGGAGGAAACAATGGACTTTTCCTCCATCTGCCCAATCCCCTTTTAAAGGCATCTAGGCCAGGTGCCATCACCACATCCTGTGGCAAGGAGTTCTTGCTGTGAACAAGATGATGTCATGGGGTCACACAACATAAAATCAAAAGAGCAAAAGAAGAGACCTGCTGGATCAGATCTAGGACCCATCTAGTCCAGGATCCTTTTTCCAAGAGTGGCCCGTCAGTGACTTCTGAGAGGCTTACAGCATGGTATGACAGAAGAAGCCCTACCCTCCTGTTTTCCCCAGCCAAGAAACTAATATGCTGAAGAATATTGTGTCTGAACATGGAGGTTCCATTTAATGATCATGATATCCATTGATAAGCTATCATACATAAAATTTGTTTCATTCCATTTTGAAGCCATCTGAGCCTGTGGCTATTGCCACATATTCTGGCACTGAATTTATTATATTCCAAACATGTTAGTTTTTCCCTTGGAAGGCATTTTAAGTATATAGACAGAGTGGGTAGACAGAGGTGTGTACCCCCCCCCCCCGAATCTTCCACCTGAGGTGATTAGTTGGCCTCATGATTGGACCAGCCCTGTTTTCCAACCACCTTCAAGGGGGTGATTATTAAGCTGCTCCTCCAGAAACAATCTTTGGAGTCTGTTGACTTGGGCAGTATCTGATTTACCAAAGATGAAGCTATATATCTGGATCCATTTTAGCCTGTATTCAGACCTGATGGTGGGACTGATACCACTTTGGCTCCTCTCCTCTGCATACGCACTTTTGCTCTGTTCCCCTCTTTTTTTAAAAAACTAGGACATGGGAAGAGTGGTGGTGCTGGGTAAGGGAGGTGGCACTTGGCATGTCACTCGTACTGGTCCTGGTAAGCCATGCCTTCATTTTGACATGAGTGATGTTAGCCTAGCAGAGCTATCCTGCAGCATTCAGATGTTCGCTCTCACAGCTACTGAAAACGAAAACCAATCATATTAAATCATGACAAGGAGATATTGAACTCTTCTGGCAATATGAATATTTGTTGATCTCAGGAAAAACCTGAGAAAAAGGGCTCTGGAGGCCTGTGGACCCCTCCGCAGGCCTCCCCAAGCTTTAGCTTGCCACAGAGGTGCGATTTGCGACCACTTCTGGCAGAGCAGCGATCTAAAGCTCGGGGAGACCCACAGAGGCATCTGCAGGCCTCCCCACAGCCTCCGGAAGTAAGTACGAAGACCCCTTCTTCTCACGGTTTTCCCCCGGTGGTGGTGATTCCTGGGATCGCCGATGCCCATGTCCCTGCCCCCGCAAGCACTCAAATTTCTCCCCACGCCATGGGGAGAACTTTGAGAAACGCTGATCTAGAGGATATGCCTTAGTTGGGTATTGAGATGAAAAACAAAGAATGTTTAACAGACATAAGTGAGCACTTATATATCCACAAACTTAGGTCAAAGAAAATCCTCATGCTATTTAAAAGGAATAATATCAAAAGCTATCTGTCACAGGTAACACAGTTCCTAATGATGCCAAGTCTGTGTACTTTTTAGTCATTTTGAGAAATTATTCAGGAAGTCAACATTACTTAATTAATGGAGGAGTTTTTCCTCAAATGCTTCTAGATATCTAGATTGTGTCTTCTATTTTCTGTCCTAGTTAATGAGATTTCTGATTTTGCCTGAGCTTCAGAAAAAAGAAATATTTCTTGCCTCTAGAAATTGGCAAGTTTTTTTCTGTCTCATTCAGAAGGGAAAATATTAAAAAACCTGGAGTTTGAACAAAAGCAGAAAGTCTAGATTGCAGTAGGTCTAGAACAGAAGACATGAAGAAAAGACAGAAGAAATGGAGAAAAACTTCCTTGAAAGTGCCTTCACAAGAATGCTCTGTCTTTCTTTCTACCACAAGATGACGCCTGCAGTGATGAGATCAATGTAGAGAAAACAATATGTGAATGGGTCAAGCATGCATTAAGACTCTCTTGATACTCCACCTGAACCACAAAATAACGAAGGAGCCATTCATCAAGTCACTTTTCATGAAGAGCATTCCACAAGGCACTTGTCAAAAATTGTCCTTGTGAAAAAAGAAAAGAAAAACTGAATGAGTCTGCTCTAGCTGTGAGACAGCTAGATATGTACGTAATATGTTTCCATAGTTTGGACTGAAATTAGTGGAGAAAGTTCCAGAACTGTTGCAAGAAGCATGTGTCGACACCTGTGTGTCCATGTTAATCTGCAGAGAGTTTCTGACCATTTCTTTATGTGTACTTTTATGTGTGCTTTCAAAACGAGAACAGGGAAATGTTACATTCCAAGTGAATGGATGCTAATTCAATGGGTTTATTTGACTTGGGTTATCCTGGTGCTGGGTGAAAGATGCTGTGGTGTGGTATATTTATTTGTCCAGAAAACAAGTCATTGCAAAGTGTGTGAAAGCAAGAGCGTAGTCCCAGTTTTCACAAGTGTTTGGAGAATGCTGATTTGGGGGGTACAAGACAAGAATAAACCATTCAGCTCAGCTCACAGAGCAGTACATCCTCTCAAAAGAGCGCATTTAAATACCCCAGCCACTTACAATATACCTGCATAGCTGTACCATATTCTGTCCGACACCTGGATTTCATCTAGGGTAAAAAAATAAACGTAACGCTTGCCCTGCCAATGCGTTAAACTGAGCAAGAGAGAAGTCGGTAATAACTAGGAGGCCTCGTACGTCTAGTTGTGCATTTCAGAAAATGGATGGTGTGTAGTAAAAAAGCAGCAAACTGTGTAAACAGAGCAGGAATAATTCCCAAATGCAAAAAGGCCTCCACATTAAGGACGCTCACAATGTAAAGGTTACCTGGAAAAGGGCAATAAAAACTCCAAAGAAAAGGAAATAAAATAGCTTCCTTTGCAAGCAAGGAAGTCACAGTCTTGAAATGGCGGCTATATACACAAGTACATTTGTCTTTCAGACCCTCTGCTCTTGATTAGAATTCCGATGCCACTGGAGGGGGTTACAATTTTGTTGAGTTTCTGGATCTCAATTGTGCTGTCACGGGGTCATTCTTTCTGGTAATAAGGTAGCTAGTAGCCCCTGGGAGAGAGGGAAAACAATTGACTCTTGAAGAAAGAAACATATATTGAACTCTGGAGTAGGTTTTTGGCAGAGGACCAGCTCTTTTCTCATAGCATTTGTCATGGCAGCAATGAGAAAAAATAGTGGGAATGGCTCAGGCAGTCAAAAAAGGCTAACACATAGGGAAGATTACAACAGAAGCAGAAGCCAAGGAGCTAGATATTTTGAAATTATATGCTACAGCAATTTGGATTTTTCAGTTTGCAGTAGGAGTTTGCATGCTGAAGATGTGGATTCTATTAGGCACAGATCTGTTGCTTATGATCAGTGAATGAGCATACCTCAAAACATTCCTTGCTTTAATATGAAGTGAAGTCATTTGAGTTCAAAACATATGCCAAAGACTCGACTGCCAAACAAGACAAACCAAATAAGAGTTTGCCTCTGGTAAGCCTAGCTCCTCAGCATCTGCAGCCATGCTACCAAAAGAGGGGAGTTTTAGAAAGTTCAGAAAGTTTCTTTGAAAATCTTTAAGAACCCATCAATCCCCATTTATTTTGTAATGCTTATTTGAAAACGTTGCTCAAGCAGAAGTCGTATTCCACTGTGTGGATGGGTCACAAATTGGCAAGCAATGTAGCGGGAGGTGTTGTCATTTTCTGAAAGGCTCTGATCAAAGTTCACAATACAAATCAGAGGGCCTGTCTCTTGATCACAGTACATTTTAATGTTGTGTACTGCAAAATAATGTCGCTGAATGCAAACTACTCTAGAGGTTCCAAAGGACTCTTCAGATTACCTGTTATTGTTGGAGATAATATTATCTAGAACAGAGGTTCCCAACCTGTGGTTCGCGGCCTGCTAGTGGTACGCGGACCACAGGCTGGTGGTATGTGGGTTGGCAGCGGCGGCAAAGATGGTGGCTGCCATGCTGTCTGCTTCGCACCGGAGCTCAAAACACAGCGGCTCGAGTTCTGCTGAGCTGGCAGAGCTCAAGCGCACAGGCTTTCTAACCAGGGAAGAGTCCTCCCACCCACCGTTGCTTCCTCCCTTGTGTTTTTGAGCTCTGGTGCGGCCATGAACTCGGAAGTAAGTGCTGATGACATCATCAGCCAATACTTCTAGTGGTATGCGGTGGGCTGGAGCACAGGAAAGGTGGTACACGACGTGAAAACGTTGGGAACCTCTGATCTAGAGCTCTGATCCAGTCAATGATAGCCTCCAGGCAGGGTGTTGTTGCATCCTTCTTCCTCTCAAACATTTTACAAACATTAATGAAGAATGCACTAAAACTTGCCTACTGCTACACTTTGCTAACGTCTCAGCTCCTTCCTTCACAACAAAGAACAATAAAAGAGCTTAAGTGCCTGCATTTTGATGAAAGACATTTTTACTCTATTCAAGTGGACATAGTCATGGTTGAATGCCATGGTACACATTTATTGACCTCAGTTTAGGAGAAACAGAGTCATGTTAGTTTCTTTGAAGCCAAATGCGCAAATGTGTTTTCTACATACTTTGCATTGAAACCAAATGCACAAGCCCAATTCCAAAGAACCAATGCGACTCATTTTTTTTGTGGCAAGGCCACTACCAAGCAAGCTGGTTTATGTCAATCTGTTAGGCTGCATCACTTCTCAATCCTATACCTACACAGTCTAGAGAAATAATGTTGCAAATGAGAGCAATAATAGTAGCTTCCATGTAATTTCTCTGGAGTCAGTGGATAAGATTCTTGTGGCAATCCGAAGGCCATCTGGGCAGGGGGAATGGGAAGAAACAAGGCTCACACCCATGAACTTGGCCTTCCCATGCGCCATAGCTCTCTTTCAAGCACGCCAATCAACATACAGAATGGTTCAGCTGACCACGGAGTCTTTCTGGCCAGCCACATGCTCCTGTTCTGACTCTGCTCACATACACGGGGACACAGGGGCTGCTCTGGCCTGAGAGGCACTTGCCTCACTCTGGATGAAAGAATTAGGCAGGATGCTTATTAAAAATGAAATCAAAATGAAAGGGTTTATTTGAATAAAATGAAGCCAGAGATAAACAGCCAAATTGTATGTTTGAGATCAGAGGCAAAGTACAAAAGAAAAGAAAATCAATTTCTGACTACATGTTCCCTATTAAAAAAAAGCCACTTACATTGATTCATAGGTTTCTCTTGGCACTGGAGAGGTATAGCAGCTGGTGAATTAACCCTGTCCTATCCAGGACAGCATTGACATTCCCCCTAACCTAGTGGGAACCCAACTTGCACCAGCTCCAGCTGATCTGCCCCTTTTTATTCTGTTCTGAGGCTCCGTGCACCCAAAGCTCGGATAGACTACTTCACATTTACTGGACTCTCACATTTTCCTGCTGCCAAATTAGGTGGGTTGACCAGGATCAATGCCCAGGGGAGGGCTAAACTCAGCAGAGAGCCAGGATTTGGGACAGATGGTTTTGTCTCCTTACATGCTACCAGATAATATAATAATAGTATACAGTATTTATATACCGCCTTTCTGGTCATTGGATTTCTCCTCCGACTTTATTCAAGGCGGTGTACATGGGCAGGCTGTTCTAAACCCCAAAGGGTTTTTACAATATAATAACGTTCTAATCTTTCATAGAACCCTTCATTCGAGATGTTACTTTCACAGTCCAGCTCTCTCTCTCTCTCTCTCTCTCTCTCTCTCTCTCTCTCTCTCTCTCTCTCTCTCTCTCTGGCGTTCGCCTCAGCACGCTTCAGCTTCAGCTGCAGCTCCACTCCCCCACAGGGCTCTGCAGCTTATCAGCTCGGCGTGCCAGCAGCTCTCCGACAGACTTCCGGCCCTCTTGAACTGCTGTCCTGCAGATCTTCAGGCATTTGTGAGATGAACGTTCTACCAACTGAGCCAGACGTCCTGCACTCTTGGTACACATCCATTGATACATGCAGCAGCAGGGTGCTGAGAAAGCGGTGAGGGGGACAGGCGGACTCCGCTAAGCCAGCATTGGAGTATACATAGGTTGAGGCTTGTCATTTAGGAGAAAAGTGCCTGTTCATGAGAGTCCTGAAATCAAATATTACAGAGTAGCACAATTTTCAAGAGTGAAACTGTTTCAAAGAGCAGGATCATCTAAGGCTTGAGGACATAGCAGCCCTGTTTCTAAATTTGTTCTATATACTTTGCGCAATGTGCACTGAGGCAGTGGTACTGTGTACATCTGTCCCAGATCTGGACTCAAGGCAGGTCAGTGATGTTCCTACACCTCCCGTGGGGGGGCCCACTGACGTGACACCCCCATGTGATGCCACAAGTCCCGCCCCCTGGGGGTGTGCCATCATTTTCGCGTGCGCCATCTCATTTCAGAGCCAAATGGTGAACGGGTGGGCCAGCCGATCTTGCGGCCGAAGACGTCCACAAGAGTGGAGGGGGCGACAGATCCAGAGGCAAGTACACCACCCTGCTGCTTGTTGCCCCGTCGCCTTGGGGCCCACCACCCCCTGCCCCCCCTAACGACACCTCTGATGCAGGTAGATATTGAGCCTATGCATGTTGGATTCTGTGTCCAGCATACATAAACAAGGTGGGCAAATCCAGAGGCGGATGAGCACGATCCTTTTGCCTACTACATGTTGGCTCTATATGCGCTGCACAGATAGTAAACAGGGCTAGAGGGGGTGATTATTTTTACCAGGGTGTTGTATGGCTATATCAGGTTATTAAATTCTTTGCACATTGGTCATGCAATATCATACACTCATATTATGCTTATCAACAAACACAGTATAGACATTTGCAGCAGACCCATTTCTCGAACTATGAAGGATATTCTGTCGTCTTTTTTTTTCCGGTGCCTGATCAAAATCAGAAAAAAGTTGTGTGCCTCCCAGCCAAATTTGTATGTGAGACCCTTCATTTAGAGCACCTGGGCTACTGCAATTATGGCTCAATCTTATCCTGGGCCTACAGCAGCAGATCTCATGGTCCGCTGCCTTAAGTCCAGTTACAGCAGCGTGAAAGGTACACCGCTGTTTGGCACTCCGGAACCACCAGCGCAAATGGCCGGAGGCTCTGCATGCTTGCCAACGGCCCACCCAGGCTGCACTGGAGCAGATAAGGTGGCAGCCAGGGCAGGTCATGGGTGGCTTGAGAGAGGAACTGGGGAAGTCTGGGGGTGGGATGGGGTGGATCTCAGTGTCAACAGTGTGTGTTGCCACTACCCCTTCCTAGTCTGAACCTGATCGCTGAATCTCCTCAGACTCATGCCAGCAAGAGCTGGCGTGAGTCCAAGGAGACCCATTGATGGCCAGGTGGCCTACAGAGAGGTAAATGCAAAATATTTTTACTTACCTCTTCCAGGCCATCTGGTCACCCTCCCACATAGGCAGCACATGCTCTGTTGGCAGCACTGCATGCTCTGAACTGGCGGGGGACAGGATTGGGCTGTCATAGGAATCAGAAGTGGGTTACAATACAATAATCTTTTTGAAGGACTCTCTAGAGATGTGCATTTGTCACACAGAGAAGAGTCAGTTTTTATAACTGGGACCAGGAAGGAATTGCTCTTCTAAAGGTGGAAAGGCTAGCAACTCTGGAGCTATTTTTGACCTCTTGTAACTGGAAGGGCAGGTACTGAGGCTGAAACTCAAATATTTTGGCCACCTAATGCGAAGAGAGGACTCTCTGGAGAAGACTCTGATGCTGGGAAAGAGTGAAGGCAAAAGGAGAAGGGGAAGGCAAAGGATGAGATGGTTAGACAGCATCACCGATGCAACGAACATGAAAATGAGCGAACTCAGGAAGATAGTGGAGGACAGGAAGGCCTGGCGGCGGGATATGGTTCATGGGATCACGAAGGGTCGGGCATGACTTAACGACTGAACAACAACAACAACAGTTGGATTGTCTCACTTCAGTCATCCGTCTCAGGCACTTTGGGGCAGTACCTCTTCTCGCCACATTGTGGGTGGGATGATATGGGTTGACCTGTGGGTTGCTGATGTGTGGGGAACACAGCTCTGGGCAAATGCAGCAAGTTAGAAGAGACATACAGAAGATCCTTCAGCATCTAGGAATGGAAGCCAGCAATTCAAATAGTCTCATTTTCATTAAAGCTAGGCATATGTTTGCGATATTCATGGCATAAGAAAGGCATAATGTAACATTCATGTTGCATTAATTGCATCTTAAGTAACGGAAGTCGAAGCTCTGAAGAGAGATATATCTTGAGAATAGCGTCATTCAGATCCTAACAGCCCCTTGTGTGTATTTGTAAGTTAACCCCTTGGCCCTATTTTTTTTTTCTGCAGTTCTTCAGAAATAGGTGTTTTATATCAGATTTCTAGCCTTTGAAAAAGGGCTGAGGAACTTAAAATCAGTTTGATAAAAACATGCAGACATACAAAAGCCTTGCACAGCACCTCTTCAGGCCTTATATTGTTTTTCTCCAGATGTTCAAGTACCTTTGAAAGAGCCCAAGGAAGCAACGGTATGCTATGTTCCAACAATTAATCAGTTTAATTGAAAAAAATTAACAGGCAATATCGAGTAAGGGAATATGTTTTCAAGCACTCCCTAGCAAATTCATGAATAAGTATTCTGCTGTTGCTCACTACACAAACAAAAATTATATGTAGTGCGTCTTTTGCTTAAAAATAACCACATTTTAAGTACAAGTGAAAATCAAGATTTTGGTGTACTGAGTTAAACTGGACATGTGCCTGGGACTGTTCACAAGTACTATGAACTCATGGTATCCACACACTATGGTAAGGGCAAAAATTGAGACTCTGGTGTAGCCTGAAACTAGCTTTAAAGGAAAAATAGAATGTGCATATTAATAATGTTGTTACAGAAGACCATTTTCTTTAATGCAATCAGTAACAGAATGGACAGACCGGTTAGAAGTTAAAGCCCCCTTCCCTGATATTATTCCTGCTGGTCTTTGAAACCCACATCACACCAGAGAAGATGTTGGATTGTATCCAAAGAAAGTCATGATGGAGGCTGCAATCCTATGCACACTTACATGCGAGTAAGCTCCATTGAACACATAGAATTTGCTTCCAAGGAAACAAGCATAGGATTGAACTGCACATCCCACTGAAATTAATGGAATCTAACGGCCTAATCCTAAGGATGTGCTATGTCGGTGGAATGCGCATTCCGCTGGCACACCACACTTTCCGGCCGTCACAAACGCAACGCAGCTGGAGATTGCGGCCTGGCTAGAAGTGGCGAGCAGCCAAGTCTGCGCAACGACAGACAGTGAGTGCCCACCACCAAAGGTAAGCTTGCGCAGGGATCAGGAGGGAGGTAGGGAGGGGTGGAAGGGGGAGGCAATGGGGTGGGGAGGAAGGCAGATTTGGCCTGGGAGGGGGGTGGTTTCAGCACCCGCTGAAACCTAGCCCTCTTCCCGGGCCCAATCCACCTTTACCAGCCAATGTGGACTTGCACCAGTGATATCACTGGTGCAGGTCCAAGTTGATCCATGGGGGCAGCAGGGACTTACCCTGGGGGAAGAGAACAAATGTCCCTTCCCCTGAGGGGGCCTCCAGAGGCCAACCCCCCCATGATACAGTGAAGACCATGTTGGTGCTGCTGCATCGCCGCGCAGGGAGTTACAGTAGGTAGGATTAGGCTGTAGATTAATCATGACTAACTGGTCTCAATTTTAAATGTGCTTAGTCATGGCTTACTTTATTTGGATCCAATCCAGGAAGTGTAGTCACTGTAGAATTGTATTCAACGAGGAAGTGGTAGCTAACAGGGTAAATAAAAAGTAAGATCATATTTTTCATGCAGGGACAAATAGTGCCAAGCAGGTGTCCAGGAGGAACGAGGTACACAGAGTCTCTGAAGATTAGAACTTATTGGGAATATATGAGCAAAAGGAAGACAGTCAAAAAACAAGAGAAAGGAAATGGAAAGATCAGACTGTAGAATGCCTGCAAGATGGAATCAACAGAGTCAAGAGCAGAGACATCTGAAGGGAGTGGTTGGAACTGCCAAGACCTGGAAGCAGAGGCGTCTCTCCGGTAGGGGCGGGGCTGTAAGTATCGCCGCGGTCATAGTCTCTTTACCGAGCGAGGAGGAGGCAGCCCCGCCCCCTCACTGTCCGAGCCAGTCCCCTACGGAGAAACCAGCAGGGAAGAGACCCTGCCTGCTGCTTTCTCCGTAGGGGACTGGCTCGGACAGTGAGGGGGCGGGGCTGCCTCCTCCTCGCTCGGTAAAGAGACTATGACCGCAGCGATACTTACAGCCCCGCCCCTACCGGAGAGATGCTAGTGCCTGGAAGCCAGCGGAGAGGCATCATCATCAGAACATGTCTCCATTTATCTTGATGTCCACTTTTGATTGAGAACATGAACATCACAGGCTCCCAGGTTGGTCAGAAGCAAGTGGGTCTCTAGGGGAATTTGGTGTAAGGGTCAGAGTAAAGATGTCATTGGCCACAATGGAACCTGGCAGACCATTGAATTTCCTGGCATTTCAGACCCCAATGTATTACTGGCCCAGGCTGCAATCCTATACTGTACACACTTTCCTGGGAGTACGTCCCATTGGACACAATAGGACTTACTTCTGCATAGACATGCATAGGATTGTGCTGACAATCAATAATATATTTGCATGCTGGTGGCAACCCCAAGAATGAACAGCAACAGCAGAGCACTTCCTGTCAGATGACTGAAATTATAGTAGTGCTTGTATAAACACCCTAAACCACAGAAGTTCTGGTTTTGACATGCATGTACTATTGTGATGGCAAAATGGTGCCACTATGTACATAGCCACAAATGTGCTGCATTGGAGAAATTTACATGCACGCAGACCACAGTCTGTGGTCACTGCCTCTAAGTTCACTGATACTTTGCTGACAAACAGTGTGAATGATTGTACAGAATTACATTACACTGGATTCTCCAGTGCTTCCCTTTATATTTCTCACGGTCTGCTTCTGGGTAGAAGCCACTCCTTAACTGATCCTTTTGAACCAGGCTTGCACAACTGGTGGTGACCTGTCAAGTCAAACAGACTCCTGAGTCATGGATTGTGGCCTGGAGAGCGCTTGAGCAGCACCTTGTGTTTGGAGCCTGCCACGCAGCAAAAGTCAGCAGTTTATTGAGCTCACTGTGCATGGTTGGCGGTTGCCCTTTATGGATCACAAGTTATGCAGGCCTGGTTTAAATGGCCTTGTAATCATCCTACTTTGGCAGTAGCAACTGTATACCTTCACTGGCGCTCTCGAAAGCAGTTTCTTGATCTGCTCTTGTGGAGATGAGAAGAGTAGTTCAGAAGCCTGTTTGTGGATGCACCAAAGTTCCAAATTAAGATGTAGCACTGCTGGGCAGGATCTCTAGGTCACAGGGCACGAGTTTGCAATGTGATACTCCAAAAAGAGAAAAATCCCACATGGAATGCTCTCATTGAAGGACGGTATTTAAACATACACGATGGAAACAGTACCCCTCCAGTGTGCATTGGTTTAGGGCACCACTCTGTCTCCTATTTATTACAATGCCTTAAGACAAATGTAGAGAAGTAGAAGGGAGCACAGTTGGGGGGGGGGCAGCCAAGGTGGCAAAAACTTAGAAAATGTGACAGACAAGATAAAAGTTAATGTTTAGGACAAAAAGACAACTAAAGAGAGTCTTGATAGCCATCTACAAATATTTGAAAAAGTGCCACAAAGAAGATGGAGAGCAATTGTTATCACAGACAACAGGACAAGAGTTAGTTGGTTTAACGTGTAGGAATGTGCACTAAGATTAGATATCAGAATTTAATTGTAGTGGTAGCTGGTTAATGGAACAAACAATCAAAGGAAGCTGCAGAATCAATTTTCTTGCAGATGTTTAGGAGGCTGGACAAGCCACTGGCAGGGATCATTTGGGTACAGCAAAATCACCTTCTCTGTTGGTTCAGATGATGCATTGATCTCTTCCTGCTGGATTTTTCCAAATGGGCAGCCCAATCCTATGTAAGATTGGGCTCTCGGCTGGGGCGGAATGGAGTTCCGCTGTCGCAAAATGGCCATTGATAGCATGCAGAGTGCTCCTTCAGCAGCTCTTTTGGCAGTGTTGCCACAAGAGGCGGCAGCGCTCCACATCTGTCGCCAGACCCCACCATGGCCTCTGGAGCAGGTCAGGCAGTGGTGGTGGGGGGTGAAACTGGGTAGGAAAGAGGAGGAACGGGGACAGGGAGGCTGCAGAAGGGGGGGTGGATCCAGTGATGATAGCACCCGCCAGATCCTACTCTCCTTGCAGATTCCCTGCCCCCTTTCTCTCCTTAGACTTAGTCCAAGGAGACCCATTGTGGAGCGGGAGGCTTAGGAAAGATAACGGGTTTCTAATCTCCTTTCCCTGTTGGAGCCTCCCAATCCCCCCCCCCCCTGAAAACAGCATGCTCCATTTTGACACAGCTGCACCAGCGTGGGGGGGGGGAGGATAGGATTGGGCTCTAAGCCAAGGAATGAGCAGCTATAACAATCATCATCCACATGATGTTCTCCTAGCAAATGTCCCTATTAAAGACAGAATTACTCTTTACTAGTTCTCATACTACTAACTGGAGTTGCTGACAAACAGCTGTTTGTTTGTTTTTTGCTTCTATCAGGTGTGATTGCCATACAGCTTTTGATGCAGGGATGTTGGCCGAAGTCATGTCAGAGTGCCAGTAACAGCACCTTGTCACAAGTCCCTTCATTACCTACCATGCTATTTTAATAGATTGCCATTGAAAGATGCAGCAACCTTACTGAAGCTAAGCAGATCTCCACCTGGTCAGTGTTTGGATGGGAGATGACATAGGAAGCCAATCTAAGCTGCCTTCAGTTCTCTTGAAGAAGGAATGGGGTATCTGTGAAATCGATAGATTAAATGGCACCCCTTCTGTTTTGGGGAGAGGCTCAGTGGCTTCACTGGAGGTAGGGTGGAACGCTAAGTTCCGCACCGCGCTGACCTCCGTTACTTACCAACATGAGGCGGCCCCGCCCCTCACATTCAGAGCCATTCAGTAGGGTGAAGGCAATGTGCAGGGAGTCATTAGACTCAAGTCTACATCACTACCTAATACTGCAAAGTCCTCTGAATATAAATGCTATAACTTAAGTTCTAGTAACCACCTCCTTACTAAATACAGTATAGAAAGATAATTCCTTACACCAAAGCTTTTCTTTGATGAAAAGTATAGAATAATAATTCAGACTACATTATACAAAAAGAATTAGGATGGGCATAATATTGAGCATTGATGAATTCACTCTTGTGACCAGACCTGCCCAGTGGGCTGATTCCTCATTTTTATCCCACATTCTTCGCTTGCCGGCCGTAATCCTTGAGCTGCATCTCATCAGTGCCTTTTTGGTAATCAATTATACAAGTGGTTGTTAATTCCAGCATAAACCAGACAATGTTTTTGGCAAATTGTGTAGTATAGCACAATTGTTCAGGTGGGTTTGTCTGTTTGTTTCAGAATCAGTGTTCACTAGAGGTATAATTTTTCTCTTCTTCCAGAGATCAATAAATCATTGATCAAAGTTGATTAGAGATAGCTATATCAGTATTGATCACTGTGTTCCAAATATAAATGCATGGATGGGAAGTGGATTGTTGTTAAGCCCAGACTACCCATTTTTCTGTTTCATCAGTCTAATGCTGCTGATATGTGATCAAAGTTATACAGTATATCAAATATTGTCTCCAGCTCTTTGGAATTCTTTACACATTTGGCAGAGTTGTAGGTTCAGGCTGTCTTGCAAGATGAGGACTGAACAAGCTAGAAATTCAGTTTCAACACAGACTTTTTGAAATGAAGAACTCAATGAATGATTGTCAGTTAACACTGTGTGTTGTCTTTCAAAAGGACACTGCTACCATGAAAAGCCTTTGTATTTTGGAAGACTGAGAACCTTCAACCAAACTGACGGCGCAATCCTGACTAAAATTAGAACAGCGGAGCGAGCGCTCCGGCGTTCTAAGCCGTTGCGAATGTGCCATAAAGCACGTTCACGATGACTGGAGAGTAAGGGAGGCTGGCGCGGAGGATCACTCTGCTGCCGGATCGCCCATGCAGCTGCCAGAGGAGGTAAGCAATCCCCTGGCGGGCGCGGGGGAAGTCTGAGTGGTGAGGGAGGGGGCCATTGGCCGAGTCAGCCTGGGAAGGGGTGTGGATGGCATCCGCCATATCCCTGTCCCCTTCCTGGGCTGGTGCGACCTTTACATGGCCTCTGAGGACTTTTTTGGGGGCCTCCCCACGTTACACCAGGGGAATGGGATGAATGTTCCCTTCCCCCGAGGAGACCAAGGAGAACCTGAAGAATGGGGATAGGATCCGGCGGGTGGCCTGGGCTGCCCGCCAGATACTTAGGCAGGATTGGGCTGCCCGTCTCACTCACTCCAGAAGGCACAACATTCATGCTTGCCATGCACAGAATATCCTTGCTAAGACAACGGAGACATTGTTGACATTCCATATTCATGTTGTCCGGGTCTCCTTGGGACACTGACTGTCACTGTTGCCTATTTGAACCTGTGGTGCAAGAGCGCATGCATGGGAAGTGCAAAATGAGGAGCAATGCCTAATGGTTAGTGGCAGCCTTTCCACCCTTGCACTCCCCCTTCTCTCTCACACTGATTTTTCTGGGCGTATGTGGGGATTTGATAAATCTCTGCTCTTTGACCACCAACGCTGGGAAGTCAGACAGAAAGAGGTCACTTTGACCCCCCCATCTGAAAAGGAGTTCCCAAAATTCAGGGGGTTCCCATTTACACAAAAGTTAAAACAAACAATAGCAAGAACTGATCAGTCTGGGGCCACGTGGCTATAAAAAGGAGTTTATTAAAAGGACTGAATAAAATAAAGGGGGAGGGGATGAAAAGGATCAAAAAGCAACACTTGTATCAAACATTTAGCAGGACTGGGCAGCAAGGCATGTGTTTGACAGAAAACTGACACTGAGAGGATCACTAGTGTCCACTATGAAATGTGCTCACCCCCCCCCCCCATTTTGCTTCATTCCTGCTTGGTTTCCCTGAATTTGACAGGCAAAGGCAGGCAAGAAAATAGCAGTGCTAACTGTTCATGCAAGAGTAATAACAGCCGTTAACGGAAGGGGAGTAATTACTTTTGTCGAGCTCCCCCTGACTTGCAAATGCAATAGGGGCCAGTGAGTGCCTGTCCAGCTACTGGGTCCTTCCTCTGTGTAGTTTGCTTCTTCGGTGAGATGCCCTTTGCTCTGTACGCTGAAATCAGATCTTCCTTTGGGAGGAAAGAAAAGCAATACACGTGGGATTGCCTGCACTGCATTCTTGGACACATTTGGTGGCTTGTGTGCCGGTGAGAAACTGACCGTCCAAACAATCGCTCGGCATTAGTAGGTTCAGACCCATCCCCCCCCCCATGCCACTCAGTAACAATGACAGGAGGTATCTGTGCGCCAGAAGGAAGAGCTTACAAGGGGTGGCTGCGTTTGGAAATAGAAGCCCCTGTTAGCAGCCGGAAGCATTGGTGCTGAAAAGCAATCAGTAGTGTCAAGAACTTTCTTAGCTAAGCACTGCAGCTGGTGGCAATAAATAGCATTCTAATAAAGGGGGATGTTCAACCCATGACATAAGCGAATACTGTTTCAACCGCAAAAAGTAATTTATGGGCCTGCATGTGTCTGAAATGGATTTTCTCTCTCCCACCTTCCGCATTTACACATAAGAAAATATTAAGATTTAAATGGCGGGAAAGATCTGCATTTTAAATCAAAATGAAATTGAAAGATCAATGAAAACGTGTCCTGCTTCTTAAAGGGTGCGGTGATACATAAAACCTTTAGGAGGTTCATTGTGTCACACAGCACAATTGCCTCCATTCCTAAACAAGACAGATGCTGTTTTTAGTGTCTGTGAATATACTATTTATTGCTCCAAGCCTAATATCTCCTCCCCACTTTTTCAGCAAAAGGATGATAATAATAAAAAAAATTCCCAACCTACAACTTGTATGCAAACCATCCATCTCTCCCTCCTTCCCTCCCTCTCATAATAGCACCCAAATCATGCAAACTGATACGCCACGAATAAAAAGCAGGCCGTTGTGATAGAAGGAAAGCAACGGTCTGCAACGGAAGCACCCTGAGAGCAGAAGATGGGCAAAACCAAGCATGCTGGTGATGCACATCAAAAAGAAGGCCAGGCCAAGCCCATCTGACCCGTTCGTTCATTGACTCCTCCACAGTAAATAAGTTATTCGTTTTGACAGACGCAGAGGTTGTCTTGAACATCTACCACTGTTCTTCGTTATGCATTATATTTATTCCACATGTTTTCTCTCTTTCATAATTATTGAAGAACACAGCCATGTCGCATACTGTATTGCATCCCACTGGGATAAACATTGTGAACATGGTAGCAGAGGAATGTGCCTTTGCTTCAAAGTTTTCTCCTGTTGCTCCTTTTGCACTAAAAGAAAAAAAAAGAGAGAAGAGATTTTCCACTCAGCCCATGTTGCAAACCAACTCTCTACTTAAATGACTCCGGACCTTCTTTTAAATAGCACTGACTGCACATAGCACATAGCGGGAGATCAGTTTTGTTTGGTGAGATCCCTGTGAGGACTGGATGTTCAAGCCTGCCAAATAAGGAACAGCTTAATGCACATCATTCTTGATGACCAAGCATGACATCTGCACTTCAAAAGCATTAGAGGATGTGTCCCCCCCCCCGATGAGTTATATGTGTTTAACAATACAGCTTTAGAAAAAAGTGCTAACCAATAATAGTATGGATTTATTTCCAAATAAAACTTTCAGATGAATGAAATCTGTCTCAGCTGACCTTACCGTGCAGTGACATACAAGAACTGGGCAGTGAAATTCTTCAGCAATCTAATCTAGAATTGTTCCAGTGGCAAACAAGATGGCCTGATCCAAGAAGGGAGATCCGTCAATTGTAGCAGTTTCTAAAATGCAAATGTGCATCTGGATGAGTCTGTACATTGCCAGTGCTGGTGCCATGTTGCTGGGGGCACTGCACATAGCCCTCCCATAGTGTCCTGCCTCCCCCCCCCGGTGCATTGGGTACTACCACTGTCGCCAAGGTTTCCAGGTCAATCTGGCCTGATGGGTTTTTCTGATGGGCATGGGGTCTCAGCCAGTGCCTGACCTGGTTGACCTCTTGCACATTGCAGTGCATATACTGGAACGACAGAACGGATCCTCGACCTCCCACATTGCACATAACATGGTGTGGATAGGTTTTATACAATTCCAAATGCTGTTGAACATAACTGTATCTGGATTCAGGGTTAAGCCTTCTTCGCCCATGTCCTACACTTTCCTATATTTTTTCCACATTTGTTTAAGAAAAGCACGTGCAAGACACACCCACCCCAACATGTAAAAACTGTTTGTGTACACTGAATGTACAAGCAAAATAGACATGCACATTCCTCACACATGATGCATTCCACACTTGAATTGTACTTGGGGTTTTTCCTTACAATGACGGGATACCCCCATTTCCCTTATCTTGCCAGTAATTATTTTAAAATTATTTAAAAGTAATTATTATAAAAACTAGTAATTATTTAATTGACCATCCCTGAGAGAGAGAGAGAGAATATCAACTCTGAACAATAGCCAATCAGGTAGGAAGGGCAAAAGAAAATATCAAATTGACCAGCTATTCTCATACTACTTTCACAGGTGGACTGCCATGTTGCACCCAAACTGAGGTGCTCCTGAGCGAGGCCCGTCAGCTGCTGTTGCTCCACTCTGAACCCTCCCCCTTTGCCCCAAAGCCTTGTGCCGCTCTCTCAAAGGGGATGGGGCAAATTTGCATCCTGGCAATTCTATGGAGTAGGGTCAACATTCAGCTCATAAGTCCCCAAAGTGGTTAACAATATGAAAACACACAAAAAAGTATAAAAAAGAGAGATAAAACAGCAGGAACGAGGACCAACATAAAATCAGAACAGCAAATACACCAGCATTAAACCTCAAAGATCTAGGAGACTAACAGCGCAATCCGACTTAACTTTTGTGTCAGTGTAACCAGTGGCCCAGCGAGAACGGGAGGCCCCAGCACGGAAAAGGGATTCAAATCCCCTCCAAAAGAGGAATTCAAAGGGGATTTGAATCCCTTTTCCGTTCTGGGGTCTCCCGTTCTCGCTGGGCCGCTGGTTACATCGGCACAAAAGTTAAGTCGGATTGCGCTGTTACAGTCTAATACTAACCAACTTTCCAGCGCTGATGCAGCTGTGCCAATGGGGTGTGCGCTGCATTCTGTGGTGGGGGGACAGTTATGGCGGCCTCCTCAAGATAAGGGAACATTTGTTATCTTACCTCAGGACTGCATTGTGGTTGCATCAGCACTGGAACGTTGGTTAGGCTTGGGCTGTAAAGGAATCTTCACCTGGCTCCAAAACGACAGAGTAGGTACCAGTCAGATGCTTTTCAAAGGCAAAGGGTCCCATTCTCCTGTCATCATATGAAGTCTGAAGACAAGGGACACCTGGAGAAGGGCATCTAATGAAGATTTCATCCTACAGGCAGGATCATCTGGAAGGTGCTGAAAGCTGATCCACACCACACTGTGTCTGTAAGCAAAGGGCCAGACTACACTCACCACAAGAAGGCCCCTGGAAACTGCCCATATTGGCTGGAACTACATACCATGGATTGATGCCTGTCCTGACCAGATGGGAGTCCAACAGGCACAAGGGACAAAGAAACAGGCAGGTGGCATCAGGCTAGAGCTCCAGGTCCTAGGCTAGCTCCAAACAGACAACTTGTTCTGCTCAGTGTAGCCCTTCTGTACTCCCCTGGATGTGACTCTCTCTCTCCCAGGCTCTGCCCCCTCAGTAATGTTCCTAGACCACCCCCACCACGCCAGAAGTGACATAACGGCATCAGACAGCCATTATCGCTCTCTCAGAGGCGCAGGGTGGGAGGTCCAAACACGACAATGGCTCTCTCGCCGTTGCACCCCCCCGCCTGCCTGCTGTCTGGGGCCTGATCCTGCCGCCCGAGGTCCCACCACCCCACCACCATCCCACCACCCCACCATCCCCACCGCTGACGATGCCACTGCACCTCCTTCCTAAGGAATGGCAGGTTTGATAGATATAGTAGAACCTTGACCTGGAGTCTGTCTTTTGTTGTTGTTGTTCAGTCGTTAAGTCGTGTCCGACCCTTTGTGATCCCATGAACCATATCCCGCCAGGTCCTCCTTTTCTTTGTTAACTCCCGCCGGGTGTGGTGACCATACACGGTAGAGTGCAAGGGCTCTGGTGTGCAAAGGACCACTTCCTCAGATGAATCTAGGGACTGCCACTGGGGACTCCTCCTGGGAGGCTCAGGCTCTGTGCTGGGTCCTGCGTCCAGTGCCTCCACAGCTGGTGCCATTGGCCTTCCTGGCCAGGTGAGCTCCTCCTTTTCTCAGCTGGAGTGATGCCTGACCATGAGCCAGTTCAGATCATATTTTAAATGCTGGTCGCACACTATAAAAGACATGTGCGCTCATGGCACATGCACATTCTAGCCCCATTGATGGACCAGTTTGTAGAATTGTGGGTGAGGAGGTAGTCTGTCTAAATCATAGGTGGCATGCAGCAAATCACTCCAGAAACTACAGCTATGGAAGGGAGCAGCAACTAACTGGATGCTGTTCCCAGCGTCCTCCGTATGGTAAATATAATTGTATGGACCAGCCCCAAATCACTTGCATCTGAGTCCTCCAAGTGCAGCTTCACTAAAATGAATGTTTCTGCACAGAACATACAAGACCAGGGCATTCAGGAATGTTGTCCTTAATCACTGCAAGGAAAAAGAGAAGAGATTAAAGGGCAAATACTGGGTGGGAATAATTAAAGGAAAGAACAAGCAGCTACACAAAATGTGCTGCTGAACAATTTCTGTACTCTGTTGCAACCGTATTTAGCCCTGAAGGATGTTTAAATAAAGGGATGGAGCCCAGCTGTGAAATCTGGATCCAGATCTGAACTTTCTCAGAGTTCAGGGTTGTTGTGATCAGCGCTTTTTTATTATTATTTGGTCTCATCTCTAATATAAACTCCAAACTTTTAAGGTAACTCTAATCAGATGTTCGCAAGATCCAGTGGAAGACGAACACAATAAAAGATGAAATAAAATATGTCTGGCATTGGAAATGGATTTTAATGAGACTGTTGGAGAGATGTGGCCACAATTCAGCAGGCATGGCTGCTGCACTGTCTCCATTCAGCTCAGTAGAGACGCTCCACCAAGCAAAGCCCTTTGAAAGGAGTGATGGCCCTGCAGCAGCAGGGATGGAGGGATGGCATCCATCTGGTCGCCTCCCCACCTAGGCATGCCGCGGTCGGTGGTGCTGCATGCTCTGTCGGTGGTGCTGCATGCTATGGACTGGCGGGGGGGGGGGATAGGATTGGGCTGCCCATCTTGCACCACACCATCCTGGATCTCAACGTAGCTGTTAGTTCCCCAATCCCCATAAAATTTCTACAGCTCACTTAAATAAAGGTAAAGGTAACCCCTGTTCGAAAGCCAGTCGTGTCCGACTCTAGGGTGCAGTGCTCATCTCCATTTCTAAGCCCGAAGAGCCAGCGCTGTCCAAAGACGCTTCCATGGTCATGTGGTTGGCATGACTAACAGAGGCGAAGCTGGGCATGAGGCAGTGGGCCCCCAGCGGTGCTGTTGGCCCCAGGTGGCAGGTGGGCCAGTGTCAAAGCAGGGAGCCGGCGGGGCGATTTGGGCCGTTTCAACGGCACGATTGGGTAGTGACAGCGACAGGTTTGGTCCTCCCGCCCGCCCTGTGCCTCTGTCTGACCAAAAATGGTGATGGCGATGGCCACGCGATGGCGTGGGGTCGGAGCGCCGCCACTGATGACTAACGGAACACAGTTACCTTCCCGCCGCAGCAGTACCTTTTTATCTACTTGCAATTTCTTGCTTTCAAACTGCTAGGTTGGCAGGAGCTGGGACAGGAGACAGGAGCTCACTCCGTCACACAGCACTCGGGTCTCGAACTGCTGTCCTACCGACCTTCTTGTCTGCAAGTTCAGCATCTTAACCACTAAGCCACTGCGGCCCAGTTCACTTAGGGCCTTACAAATGTTGGCTCAGCTGTTACTTTAGGCAGGTTTGGTGGCAACTGTGATAGAGAGTAGTATGCCTAGCTGTAATTTTCCCTTCATGGATTTTAATGAGTGAATATGGTTTCATAAAATTCATTTTAAGAGTATTGATCAAAGTGCAGTCAAATATCTACCCTTGCCTTCTCCCTACTGCTTCCAGTGAATAGCTTAATTCATGTGTGAGAACCTTCAATGTAATGCTGAAAATCTATCCCACAAAATCATATATAATTATCTCATTTGTGATGAGATCAACATTGAGCAATGATGTGTCACAATTCAGACTTTATAGAAAAACTTCAGCTTGCAATTCTATAGAGAAAACAATGGAGAAATTAACAGCCCAGTCCTTTCTAGCAGGACACAACGACACACATAAAGGCGCCCATTGCAGGATTGGACCTATGCAGGATTGGGCCTACCCCAACGCAGCTGGCGGCCTCCTCGGGTAAAAGGTACATTTGTCCCTTTACCCCGAGTAATGTGCTAGCTGCCCCAATGGGCCTCCTCAAATGCATGCCAGCATGGCATGCTAACTCCCAGCATGTAAGGCCCAACAGGCCTGGGAAGGGGGATAGGATATGGCGGAGGAGGCCTCTGCTGATCTCTAACCCTTCCCGGGCCCGATCTTCCAATCCCACCCCCAGAATGCCTCGTTCCACCCTCCCAGCTTCCTTCTTCCTGTTTAACGTTGGGAGCCTCTCTAGTATGCAGGCTGCTTGCCTGCTCTGTATAAGGAGCCTGCTTGGCATTTGTTTAAAGAAAGAGACGCGCTGGCTTTGCACCAGCACTGGACCTTTAATTAAGGTAATGGCTGCGGGGGTGTGTGTGCACCCCCCACTATCCCTGGATAAGTGAATCCGTGGATAGTGGATCCGCGGATACGGTGGTCCCCCTGTACTACTTTTCTGCCTTCATAAATAATTTCTGAAGAATAATAAAACATTAAAAAATGTCAATATGTTGAGAACACACCGTCAGAAAGGGGGGCTCAGTGCTCTCAGCAGCAGATGTCACAAGGATGCTCTGGAGGCAGGACTGGCTGGGGCAGCACCATGCACAGCTGTTGAATGGTCAATAGCCCACATTGGGTGCTGCTGGCCATTCAATAGCCATTCAATAGGGCAGGATGTGTGGTCTGATGGCTGAGCTGCCATACTGCCTTGAAGAGCTAAGCAGGAATCCATGCCCTGAATGGGAGACAAGAATGCTGGACTGACAGGCTACAGTTGCGTGTTGTGGCAGAACAGAGTCACTGCTGAGTTGATGAGCCTCGCAGTGAGAGAGCGTGGGAGTGTTTGAGAAGGCCGGCTGGCAAGAACAGTGAACAGCTCTTGAGGATCCTGCCTGGGCTGATTTACAGTTGCTGCAGAAGCTCGAAAGGCATGCAGCTAGAAGTGATAACCACACCGTGAAGGAAAACACCTGGGGAAACTGAGGGTTCTGCGAGTTCCACAGAACAATAAAACCTCATTGAAAATGGTGGTTTGGATTAGCCTGCCTGTGTAAACCGCCTTGAATGCTGTGTAAAAACAGAGAAAGGTGGTATAGAAAACAAACAAACAAACAAACAGCCACACACAGGGTATTGCTCAAGTCACCCCGACCCTCACTGTCACCAAGTGGTGTCTGCAAACAAGGACTTGGGACTTACTTGGCCTCAGTTGTTGTTCATGGTGAAAGTTGCATACTACTGTTAATGTTACTGTATGAGCCACTGCTGTAATGTGGGTACAGAGCGCACTGCCATACTTTCCTCTTTAGTCGTGCTTCCATCTTCTGACAATCCACCATACACTTATCTCTGCATTCAGATCGCTTTTTAACTCCTGCCTCATTAATGGTATGTGGTGAAGAGGGCGGGATGAGTTTTTGCTTTCTCTCCTTCAAGTGCATCTAAAAATGGCCTTGTTCATACATGTTGATGCATTTGGGAAGAGCAGCTCATTGGAGCCCTAATTTTAGCTTGGATATGCAAGTGACATTTCCTTACATGGCATCCTTTGCTATAGTTTTAAGACAGGGCCCTCAAGGTTTCCAAAGTGAAAAGCATGCATGGCAACATCTTGAAGTTCTGACAGATTTCAAATGGCTTGCCTGGTTTTATATCAAAGACGAGCTTCAAGGAAAGAATGCTAAAAAGATGTTTAAGCTAAGAGGTGAATATCGTACCATCTGGAGAAGCACAAATACTGACGAAAGTAGCGCCGCGATTCAGCTACCCTTTCTGAAGGACCATTAATACACACACCGCATGCTTTCCATGCAAAATGTTGTGCAGCTCATAGCAACAATTCAATGCCTAACCAATCATGTCCAGGCTTTCAAATATAGCCCAAGAAGCAGCCCTGTACACAACAGCAAGTCTTCTTTATACGATCTCATCGTTGCTTCCTGAGATTTATTGCATTTTGATAAACGATCGTTTATGTTGTTTTGACAATTGGAGAATTTATGAATGAGAGCTATTTGCCTAAAGTGATGAACTGAATTGTAAAAGAACCATTAGCAATGATGACACCATTTGAAATTTGTTTAAGAATCAGGTTACAGTTTTGCTTTCTTTTCAATAAGGAGCAAAAAGACAGCCAAAGAGCATTTATTTTAACGTAACAAGCTTCTGACAGGCCTCATCAAGAAAGCTTGGAGAGCCAAAGTTAGAGACTTCCTCTCCCCCCCCCCCCGTTTCAGATGTACATGATTTCCCAAACTGCAGCATAAAACTAACTCATATTTTCCAGTCTCATGTACATTATCTTGTTGGACATTGAGATGAACCAGGACAGCATTCTCATCTGGCTATAATGGCTTTCTCACACCTTCCAAGAGTGCTTAGAAAATGTCCGTATGGTACTAACATGATCCCAGCAGACACACGTGAACCAGAAAGTGTAGAGTTTCCCACAACCAAGCGTACTAATTGAATCACAGTAACTTGGATTTATGTCACTACTGCTTCATATACTCCAACAGGACTAAGAGCCAGTGCTAACCATATGCTATGGAGAGTGGCCAGGTCCGTGTGGCAATGGATGGCAGACGTCTGCCACCTCAGGTGAGGCTGTGCAGGGGAAGGGAGGGAGGTGAAGGAGGGCAGAATGGTGTGGGCAGAACAAGATGGTGGAGAGGAGGGCGGATGGGGCCCGAGAAGGGGGTGGGTTTGGCATCAGTGGCATCAGCCGAATCCTGACCCCCTTACCAGGCCTGATCCGCCTTCCTGGGTCAACGTGAACTTGCACCAGTGATATTGCTGGTGCAGCTCCAAGTAGACCCGTCGGGCCAGCATGGGTCTTCTCCAGGGCAAGGAACCCCGAGGGGGCCTCATCAAGGCAAAACTCTCCCGCGGGATAGAGCGGATGCCACATTGGCACCGCTGCATAGTCTCACGGCGTGTTACTGCGGTTTGGGCTGTCCATTAGTTTAAATGTAAGTTCTCCAGCTTAAGCACTTGGTGGTTATGCAGGTTATCTCAGACTTCAGGGTAAATCTAAAACTAAATAAAAAAACGGGCATCTGCTATAAAGGAATAAGGAGACATAGGCACTTCAGAGATTTATTTTAGTTTGCAAAAAATAGCCAAATAACATAATGAACACTCCTTTCTGCATAGCATGTTCTACAGAAAGCCTATAGAAAGCTTTCACCTTTGGTTAGCTGGATGGATCCCCATGGGAAGGTCTTTCTCACTTGTAGAGTATCCTTCCAATATCAAAGTGAGAATGAACTTTATTGTAAAACAGCTCCTTCTTTATCTGTGTGTGTGTGTGTGTGTGTGTGTGTGCGCGCGCGCGCGCGCATTTATGCGTGTGTTTACTGTCCCTCCACCATGTAGCATATAGTTAAACAATATAGTGTCTCTATCCTCAAACTGTTTAGTAGGCTGGTAGATGTTGGTCTGTCTTTTGCAAGTTATTTGGCACCCAATATTTAAGGACCATTCAGCACTTTTCATAAAAGAAGATTTCCATTTTGGGTCGTTTCCCCCCCCCCCTCCAGTGCATCAAGACACATCTTTGAAAACATGAACAAAATAATGTCACAATAGATGATCACTGTAGATCATCCAGTTGAACAATTCTAGAACAAATCAGTTACACTTGTGAATGCTGTTTTTCCTTTTTAAGATATAAAGACTGAATTCAAATAGTATTTTACGATCCCTTTTCACTAAATTAACAATGGCACAGAGAGGTAATTTAATCAGCTCCAAGATTCCTTTTATATTATGACAAACCTGTGCACCTCCAGGGTGCTCATCTACCACAGAGCAAATTTGATATGTCACTCAGATATGTTACAACTTGCCATTATTTTTGTGGTGTCTATAGCATGGTATTTATGGCAATTCAGAGAACAATCTAAAGAAACATCTTAAGAGCTTTGTGCTGGGGGGGGGGGGGAATTAAGCTATATATGTAGAGCAGATCTGCAGGTGATGTAAATCAGTGTTACTCCATAGCAATAAATCAATCCACATTTGATTTACACTAGTGGAGAAGATCTTGCTCTGTATCGCTATAGGGAATGAAACCATATTTAACCTTGGTTGTGTTTCAGAAAGTGTTGCTTGTGTTTTTCTAATTGTTTTGTTTGTTGAGCACAGATTTTGCAGGGAAAACATAATGAAGCATGAAGAAAGCCAAACAATGAACATTCTTCTTCTAAAAAAAATATATCACTCTCTTTCCTGTGCCCCGGCAAGTTGACTGTAGTTAGCTACTGTGCAAGCGTCACAAGCTGCCCCTCAATCTGGACCCCTGGAGAGGATTCCAAGTGAGGGGGAGACGGAAGCCAAGAACAATTAAGAGAAAATAACAATTGAGGGGAGGGAAGAGAACATGGAAGGCTTCCAGAAGGCTTTCACAGGAAGTTTTTTGGACCACTTTGAACAATAGAAGATTATGTCCTCAAACTGGGGTATAGGAATGAACAGTCTGGAACAGTTAGGACATATGGAAGGGATCACTTGAGCTGCCTCAGCACATCTGATTCCCCCTAGACACTCACGAAGGGGACACCACCAGGGCTGTCCCCCCGCCCCCGATTTTCAGGGCTAGAGCTGCCAACTGACCATAAAAAAAGAGCTAGCCAGGTTCTTAACAGCAGTTCAATATGTTGGACTTAGCAGGTGCAGCAGTTCTTGGCAGAGATGACTTGTTTGTGTCTTCACACCAAGCAAAGGTGTTGAAGGCATTAATTGCTACAATGGCCAGTTCAACATTTGGCAACCTTTGATAGAGATGATTTCTGATTTTCATGGCTGGCTTTCCACTTTCAGTGTAGGGTGGGCCAAGATAGGGTGTTGTCTGCCTTTCCAACTCCCACTTCTGATGTTATGCTCCAATCCTCCAAACCATGGTGAATTTCTCACAGTTGTTACATTTTCCTGTAGGCAGCAAAATGGGTGGACAATCAATAGGGTGGATTGGGGGACGGGGACGGGGACGAGATACTTTTGTTCACCTGGAATTCTAGCTTAATATCATGTATACAGAAACGGGCAGCCCAATCCTACCTAACCGCCTGTACAGCAATGCAGCAGCACCAGCATGGCTACCACATGGGATTCCACATGGGAGTTTTGGCAACTGGAGGCCTCCTTGGGGTAAGAAAACATTAGTTCCCTTGCCCCGGGTTAAGCCCCAGAAGCCACTATGGGTAAACTTGGACCTGCGCCAGCTCAATCGCTAGCACAAGTCTGAGTTGATCTGTGCAGGTGAATCAGGCTCAGGAAGAGGGTCAGGATTCAGTGTGCACTTAACCCCTTAACCGCTTAACCCCTCCCTCCCAGGCCTGATCTGCCCTCCTCCTTGTCCCATTACCACCCTGTTCTTTACAGCTGCTTTTCAGCAGCCAGCGCTGGAGAAATGCGCGTTCTGCCGGCATGAAAAGCGCATAGGATTGGGAGTTGTCAATTCAAAGTGCTGCTTTAACATTTAAAGCCTTAAGTGGTCCAAGACCACGGTATTTGCCCAGTTATTAAGATTAGTACATGAGGCCTGACTCTGGCTGTTCCCATCCTCTGAGGTGAGGTGGGTGGACACCAGAGAGAGACCCTTTTCAGTTGTGGTGCCTCAGCTATGTAACTCCCCCCTCTTATCAGCTCGGCTGGCAGCAATTTGACATCCTTGAGTTGTCAGTGACCATGTTTTTGTTTTTTTCAATCTTTTAATGGCAATCTTTTAACGTTTTGAAGGAACTGCTGATGTTGAAAACTGTAATTTTAACTGTGAGTTTCTATTATTTTTGTTCTAATCATATGTTGTATGAGAATATTTTATTGAAAGTTGGGATAAAAATATTTTAAAGAAAAAAGAATAAACAGTTCCAACCCCCCCTCTATCTCACACACACACACACACACACACACACACACACACACACACACACACACACACACACACACACACACCAAGCCTTCTCTTGTAGAATTTTATTTTTCACAAGTCATCCGGCCTCAGCAGGTGTCTTCCTTCTGTTGTGACCTGGCCAAACTTGCTTAATGTAAGAGTCACATATGATCCCCTTCAGATGTTTAAGAGCCGCAATATTTAAGAAGCATTTAAATTCTGAAATATATTAACTCACCATGAACACAAAGCTTATGTTTTAATCCAGTGGACTCTCAGTTTATACCTGGTAAATAATTATACAGCTTGGAAACTTCTTCTTTACCTTTTATATTAATTGTGATGCAAAAAGAAGCTCAGCCAACATATTTCCGGGAGCCGCACGTTATCCGTCAAAGAGCTGCATGTGGCTCAGGAGCCGCAGTTTGGCCACCCCGGCATAGTCCAAACAGGGAAGGTGGAAGCTAGAGTGAACAGATCAGGGTCCGAGGGCCAAGGAGCAGGGATGCAGACAGGGGCAGGTAAAGAAGACAGTCAGACAAAGGAGAATCTGCCGTGGCTCTTCCTAAGTTCCTAGTGACGTTTGTCAGACTGACAAACCAAGCTGGAAGTAATGCTTACATAGGATCCGCCAGTGCCTGCTGGTTCTCCAGATCTTTTGGTCTGACTGGGTGACTGAATAGTCGTACCTTTTATGGCCCTTACCTGGGTGGGTGGCGCTGCAGCACAGAACACAATGGGCCCCTAGATCCATCATGCCCACTTTCCTTCGGTCCCCACTTCTCTCACTTACCATGGCCATTATAAAGGAGACGCTTCAAGTTGCTTCTGCTGGCCATCAAGAACCACTCAAGGGAACTAATGAAAACAATCTACTCTCCCAGAAGAAGAGGGAGAGGAGAAATTCCTAACTAGTAAGGAAGGCCAGCTTGCTTCCACTCTGCTGCCAAACCACTGGAGTGAGAACTGAAAACTCTCAGCTGTTCCTGTTTGCTGAATGGATTAGGATTCGTCCCCGAGACCAACCTAGCAGCAAGGAGCTGCCCTCTATTATTGCATTATTTGTACTACTTGCTGAATATATGGTTTTTGATGGAAGAATTTGGATTTCTTAAATGCAGAATTTGAGAATTCTTGCAATGCAATAAGAGTAGGCTGGAGACAGCTTACATTTTCTTGCAGAGGCATCTTGGTGGTCTGAACAAGAGGTTGTCCCTGAATGGTGTGTGCTGTATACTCACCCCACCCACTTTCTGATCAAGAGGTTTGCAGGCTTAAAGCAAGCAAGCTTCAAAAGCCTGTAAAATCTGTTTGACCAGAGGGAACAGTTGGGACAAAAGAAACATGGGTCTACACACCATGAGAAATGAAGCTTCTCATTTTTAAATCTCTTAATAACCATTGTCTATCTCCAGAGGGGCTGGTCCAAGACATCCTGGCACCAGGGATGTGGATCAAATCTCTGACTCCAAGTCTCAAGTCAAGTCCCAAGTCTTTGGGCTCCAAGTATCGAGTTGAGTATTTCGAGTCTTTTACAATCGCTGAGTCAAGTCCAAGTCAAGTCACTGACATGACTTGAGTCCGACTTGAGTCCGAGTCAATAGACTCAAGTCTACATCAGAGGCGTCGCTGAAGCCTGGCGAGGAGTGCGGGGGCCCCCAGGTGACGCACGCACATGCGCGCATCGCCTCTCCTGCGCGCACACACGTGCATCACCTCGGGGCCTCCCGCGCGCGTGGCTAGGCAACAGCGACGCGACGCCAGTCGAGAGAGCCGGCTCGGGGACGTCTTCCCTGGCCGGCTGCCCGAGGCCTTCTGAGGAAGGCCCACTGCACGAACGTTATTTATAACGTTCTTTTGCGCATGGGCAGACCGTTCCTGAGGGAAAATGGCTGCCCTTTTCCCTCAGGAACAGCCTGTGCATGCGCAAAAGAACGTTATAAATAACGTTCGCGCAGTGGGCCTTCCTCAGAAGGCCCCGGGCAGCCGGCAGGGGAAGACATCCCCGAGCCGGCTGCAACGATTGAGGGGGCTCCCGGACCGGGTGCCCTTTGGGCGCCCGGAGCGGCAGCCCGTCGGGTGCCCCCCAAATCGCGGCGCGGCCTATGGCCACGCCAAAGGTTGTTAAAGGAGGGGTGTCCAGGGGGAGGCGTCACTAGGGTGACACGCATGCCTGGCCCTGGGCAGCGCACGCCCTAGTGACGTCTCTGGTCTACATCACTGCCTGGCACCTGAGCAGGCATGCCAAAGGCTGCCTCTGCCCTTGCCTGGTGATGCCTGGTGATGCCTGCCCTTGCCTGGTCATCTTCTGCTCCTCTAGCTCCCCTGACTGGAAGAGAGGGATGGAGTGGAAGAGGAAGTGTGGAAGAAAGGAGACTGGTGGGCTAGAATGCCTGTTCTCTCCTTCCCACTTCCTCTTTCCCTCCATTCTCTCTTCCTTTTCCAATCCAGAGAATGGGAAGAGATGGGGTAGCTGGAGGTAGGTGTCCCTTGCCAATCTGCTGCCTCAGGTGACCATCTCAGCCAGGTTTGTGGATGGGCAGGTCCTGGTCTCCAGATCAGTTCAAGGCAATAACATCACCATGAATGAGCTCAAGAAAGCATGATGCAATAATTGAATTCTAGCACTTAACATTTGACAAATCTATTTTCTTAATGGAAGCCACCTTAAGTTATCACTGGCATGCTCCCACTGGTTTGGTTCTCTAGCCGTGAATTCTAAAATTTGTTCCAAAACTCTGGAGTTTGCCTGATTAAAAAAGAAAAAAAATACAAGGGGAATGTTTGAAATTCAAAGATATTGTCGCTCAAAAAAGTGGATTTCAATAAAAGCTGCTTCCTATTCTCAGCACTTCCATACACTTTTGTACACCCAGTTCCTAAGAAAGCTTACACACTGAAGAACAAACCAAAACTGGCCACAAAAAGTGCTTTTACACTATCTCAATTCAGAGGTGGCTGCTAAACCTGTCAAGGTGGTGAATCATTCTGAAAATTACAACAGAATCATTTTGAAAATAATTTTTCACAACTTTTAAAGATGTGCAGATTTGGGAATTAGCTTACTAGCATCGA
This sequence comes from Plestiodon gilberti rubricaudatus, assembly GCA_026170595.1. Taxonomy (NCBI): domain Eukaryota; kingdom Metazoa; phylum Chordata; class Lepidosauria; order Squamata; family Scincidae; genus Plestiodon; species Plestiodon gilberti. The sequence goes on from JANXHW010000001.1 coordinate 267,695,230, forward strand.
AAATGATGCTACAAATAATTACACTAAATCAAATTTTAATTCCCTTTCTGCCAGCCTGGTTCAGTGTTGATTTAATTTTTGCAGTCAACAAAGCAACATTTTATTTTCTCTTCACCTAATAACTCTTTTTAACCACATTTCTCTCCTACTTCAGATTCCAATGACGGGCTGTATACAACTAGTGGGATGAGTAAACATCTTTCCTTTCTCTCGCTGTGACTTGCTTCTCCCTGACTTCATGCCCCCCTCCACAGCCTTTCCACAATGAATCTTGCATCACATCTACTCTTGGAAAGGAGGCAGCTCAGCCAGTCAACATTGCCATAGCTAGAGACAACCTGCAGGGTCCCCAAGGATGACAGACGGAAAAGCCCACTGTCACCAGAGACCTAAGTAGCAGCTGCCCTTTCCCCAATCAAGGGGAAAGCAGCAGGGGCAAGCCTTCCTCAATCAAGCAGGGTAAGACCTTATCGGGTCATTACACAGGTGTCCTATTCCCTGCAGAGAAGAACAAGGCTTCTTTAAAGCGATGGGATAGTCGATAGAGGTGTCATCTTTTAAACAGAAAGTAACTTCTCTCTTCTTCAGTGTCTGCCATGCTTGGTTGCTTTGTGGCTGTTCCTCCCCCTCTCGTGTTCAAAAGCCTTACATATGTTTTCTTGTAACGGATGCTAACACATTATTTTCCTTCTCTTTTGTCCAAATTTTGATAAACTCCTCTTTTAATTTTTATTAGATTCACTAATTTTATCACCTCCCAGAATCACTGGAGTAAAATATACATTTTTTTTTAAAAAAAAAGTTAGCATCCTTCGTAAGGCATACCTTAAATTAAGTAAAAGCAATATAGTTTAGACAGATAGAATCTGGAACATCAAGTTGTCAAAAAGGTGGGGATGTTCCTTCTGGAATTGATTGTCCTAGGATTTTTTCATTAGCCCGTCGCTTCTCATTTCACCAATTAACAGCCAAATCTTGTGTAAGGATCTGGTGCTGGATCACTACACAGGATTTCAATGTCTGGACCTCTGGACCGGCGGGCCAGAGGTCTACTTGGGGAAGGGGACATTCGTCCCCTTCCCTGAGTGTAAACTGAGGCCAGCCCTATTGGCCTCCTCACTGGCCTAAATAGCTGGCGGAAGCCGGAGGAGGCCGTGTAATGGCTGAGCCGGCCTGGCGGGGACGGGGATATGGCCGACGCCATCCCCACCCCCTCCCGGGCCGGCGCAGCCAATTGGCCCCCTCCCTCGCTGGCTGGACTGCCCATGCGGCCGGCGGCAGAAGACTTAACTTTCACCGCCGGCCACATCCTCGGTCCGGCGACAGAGGGAGGCTGGCCTTGCGCCGGCCTCCCTTATTCCAGAGTAGGCACAAATGTGCCTTACGGCATGTTTGTGATGCCTTCCGGCGCAGGAACGCTTGCTCCGGCGCTGGATATTTACACTGGATCTCGCAGTAAAACAATGTTTTGGATACTGGATGCTGAACTTGGAGAGAACCCAACTTTCCAAAATGAAAGAGTGGTGGGGTTAGGGCAGTGGTTCCCAAACTGGGAGATGTGGCTCGCAGGGGAGCTGCAGAAACAAGTCAAGGGAGCCGTGGAGTGCCATGGAATTCTTGCAGAAAACAATGCAATGCCAATTGGCAGGAATCAACATAATGTAATGGGGAGCAGCGCCAATGGTCACCAATGGTCAAGGGAGCCACAGGTCAAAAAGGTTTATGAAACACTGGGTTAGGGTCTTATAGGATCCCTCAGAATTTTTTTATCTGATCTGAATCAGATTTGAAGGGATCAGAGAACAGAGCCTGAATAGACAGGGAACAGACTAGTTCTTCCACTTTGCTCCCTCCAGCTGGGTTTTGCTTGTAACATCCTAGTTCAAATGAATTCCTTCCTTTCACCAGAGACATTCCCTGATTTTGGATAAGTTGCTGGATACTATCTTGCATTTAAACCAGATCATTCAATCAGGACAAGCATAAGCAACATTATATTCCCTACTACGTAGGCTACTGCTCCGGCTTGTGTTCCTTCCCCACTCAAAATGTCTACTGCCGTTGTTCAATTTCTGGAATAACCCAATACACACAAGATTCTAAAATGGGATCACTAGAAAGAGAAAATCGAACTAATGTTAACATTAAAATGCCCTGTAATGTCTTCAAGCAAATAATGTAGTTTGTTATATGGGCCTTTATGGTATTTAATAAATATTTATCTGCTCTCAAACTGTTACAGACACCTTTTAAATTTTTCATTTATGATCTAATGAACACTTAATGTTTTAATAAATGGCTAATCAATTGTAAGAGAGTCCAAGAGATCAGGGGATTGCTTATAACTATATTTTATAACCATCCATAACACCATATATTGATGAGCTTATAACCATAACGCAGTTCTGTAACATGCCTATATGCATCTATTAATCACAGATATCACAAGAGAGCATCTTCTCTGCCTTGACTGCATTGATATACAGCACCACAGGTATAGGGTTGTCTAAGTGGCAGCAACAACACGGTCAAGAAGCCGAGTCAGCACCTTTCCTCTCTCCAAAGCCTCCAAGATAATCAACCCATTATATAAAGTAATAGAAAGATTAGAGCCTAAGGGTGCAATCCAGAGAAATTTAGGCACACTTAATTCCTACTAATTCCAACAGGACTTAAGTGTGCCTAACGTCTGCTTGATTGTGCTACAAGGCTGCAATCTAAAAACCAATTAAGCTTTTAAGTTGGAGTACATGGAATACATGGACTTCAGCTCATTTAGCACCATGGATTCCATGTGACTGTTGATGTCAGTGGGATTCAATTCATTTATACAGGGTTATTAAAAAAAGATGGGGCAAAACTAAAGCTGATTTATTCTTAAACGAACTGACATACCACAACCGTCATGACATGAAAAGAGAGAAAAGCTGTCCAAGTTTCACATGAACATTACAAATGTTCGATGTGGGTACCGTTGGTGACACGGCAGTTGTCAAGACGGTAGTCCAGTTTTGTCCAGTTGCATCCCAGCATATTCTTGGATATCAATTCCATTGCATCAGAGATGCGTTGTTTCGGGCTGTCCAGTTGTTGTGACAATGGGGGCAGATACGCAGCGTCCTTGATGAATCCCCACAAAAAGATGATCCCCACAAAAAGAAGTCGCAGGGTGTTAAATTTGGCAATCGTGAAGGTCAGGACTCCATTGGGAATCCTCATTTGGCTGATCCAATGTTCCAGTAGGGTGTCATCGATATCCAAGGATATTTATTTTATTTTTATTTTATTTAAAGAATTTGTACCCCACCTTTCTTCAACATTCATGGCACTCAAGGCGGCTTAACATTAAAAACAATACAGATATAAATTAAAACAATTTTTTACAATGCTGAGATGAAAAACAATGCTGAGATGCATTTGCAATGTGCATGTGAAACTTGGACAGTTTTTCTGTCTTTTCATGTTATGATGGTTGTGGGGTGTCAGTTCATTTAAGAATAAATCAGCTTTACTTTTGCAACATCCTTTTTGAATAACCCTATATTCGGCGGGATATGGTTCATAGGATCATGAAGGGTCGGACACGACCTAACAACTGAACAACAACAACATATTTAGATATATCAGTTTATCTGGTTTGTGGATTTTGCTGCCCAGGTGACATTCTTAAACTGAGTACTGTATTCTGAAATAGTTTGAATGAAATCAGGAGAAAGGTTCACAGATGGAACAATATATTAACAAAGGTTACCTAGATTTTATTATGGCTCCATGGTAGAGACAATCATGGGCAACACAGGACGACGATTCTTAAGCATCCAATAATAACAATCATTCAAATGGTGATAGTTCCAACACAGTTTACATTGTGTGTCTGGGTTATCCAAATGGTAATTTCCCATGTTGTTTCAGTGCTGTAGATCTAATATAGCAGCACTGGAAGTGTCCTTTGTTTTTTGTGCAATTTTACTTGCATTGCTGGCTGTGTTGCAATGCAGGTCCCACAATTATTTCTATTTGCTAAGTACGTAGATAGGACACGACACCAGCACAGCCTATAAGGGTGAAACCTCTGGGCATCTAGTTCATGGGTCCAAATTGCTGCGTAGATGCAATTCTACTTTGGTTAACTTAGCTCTCATGAGAAATGTATTTACAAATGGTGTGCAAACATTAAGGCAGTTTGACTTATAGAACTCTTCCCATGTCGAAATGATTCCCAGTGCTGGTTCTGTTCATTGACAGCATCCGTTGCTTACTCAGTTCCAAACACTGTGTGTTTTAAAAATACCACAAAGTCTCTGTGAAGTGACACTATGAGGAGATGACAATAAATTATCTGATATTAAACCATTTGTTTTCTCAGTCCACTGCAGCGTTTATTCCAAGAACACATGGTTCTTTTCTAGAGTGTTTGATCATCTTCATATCAATACTATGAGAAGGGAAAAAATATACTAGGCTGCAATCCTCAAAGTTTCTATTTTTCACACACACACACACACACACACACACACACACACAGAGGGTCATAGTGGATAGTGGGAGGTCCCTGTGTGCGCCACCGGCCATTCTTTTACGCATGCTACGCGCTGTGGCAAGGAGAGTCATGCCGGCCACATGACCACGGAGGCGTCTTCGGACAACGTTGGCTCTTCGGTTTTGAAATGGGGATGAGCACCACACCCTAGAGTCGGACACGACTGGACTTAATTGTCAGGGGTCACCTTTACCTTTACCTATCTTCCTTTAAGCAGACGCTATAAGCAGTAGCTTATAGCACAGATGCCGGCTGAGTGCTAGAGAGGCTCAGCCGAAAAACAGGAAGCAGGAACTCTCTCTCTCTCTCTCTCTCTCTCTCTCTCTCTCTCTCTCTCTCTCTCTCTGTGCTCTATATGCTGCTGCTTATAGCATGTTTAAACTAAGGAAGACACAGAGCAGCTAATTAGGATTTTAAAAAAATGGCCAGTGGGGCATGCGGGAGGGGGCGTTTGCCCCTATCTGCGGTTCTCCGGTATTTGTGGGAGGGCCTGGAATGGCTCCCCCATGGATACCCCCCCCCCCGTGTGTGTGTGTGTGTGTGTGTGTGTGTGTGTGTGTGTGTGTGTGTGTGTATAAATTTGGATGGAAACAAATTTACTTGCTTTTGTTACTTCTCGTGTCATGTCTGTGTTCTGCGCTGGTGTCTTCAGTCTTATGACAACTCACACAAACATCTCCACACTTCCGTACAGTTCCTTATACACAGAACACCTGCTCTGAGACAATCCCCATGGCACTGTTCTTTCCTGTTCCACTGTAATGAATATATATCTATAAAAGCAATTAATAATGACTGGAGAGACAGATGGGAGACTGGCTTTGTTGTAATGGTCAGGGGGAAAAAAACTTCCACTTTACTTATTTGATCTTTTGCTACTCTTTGTGTGTCTTCTCTCCATGGGGTAGGTATACCTACTGTAGCTTTGTACATCACTTTGTAGGATAGGACTATTAGGCTTTTTAGAATGAACAATATTGGTATGGAATATTAATGTTACACACAAATAAAAGATATGCTATTTTGGTGCTGCTCTAAGTGTATGAACCACACTAGCTAGTTCTCAGAGGGAATTACAAAATGAAGCTGTGGAAGTCATCAGGACCGTAGAGATCACACAAAGTTTTCGGTTTTCAGAGCAAGCTTTAACAGACTTAAAATAGAACCAAGAAAGCATTTCTTTGCTTGATTAGCCAAACGAATCACTCACAGTTCTAATCTTATTGAAGTTTGCGTGATTTGCATTTTTTGCTTAATGATTTTGGTATATAACCCAGGATTTATGTTAATGGCAGGGACCTGCACCACACAAATCATTATTGCCATTAGAATTTATCTTACGGCATGAACTTGCAGTACTTATCCCGTCACACTTTCATTTTATTAGAAAAGTTTGCAGAGCTAGAAGTCATTTAAAGTCATTTAATTGTTAAATGTTAATTAAAACTGCAATGGGTAATAGATTTTGACTGAACACAGACCCCGCTCTATTGCTGCTATCAACCATGTGAGCGGAAAATACGACATGATTGGCCAAGTGTATTCATTTTCTGGGAGAGCTTGGAATGCCATCCAGGCAACTTTCCTCTCAATATTTCTCTTACCGTTCCCCCCCTTCAGCATGAGGGGCAAAAGGCAAAACCATTGTTCTCTAAAGCTGCATTATAATAGAAATAACCTGAGCCAAGGATATTTCTTTGTGAATTAATGACCAACTGAGGTTAATGGTCATTGGTTTCACCTTAGGCCCTCAATTAAACCCTGAACCTCAGTTGTTATTACTTAATTGTCTGCGTTTCATTTCATTTTAACGTTTCTGAACAGCCTGCCTAGAAACACCCTGACAGACTTAAATGCACTCCATCGAAGACACCATAGTGACACCATCTTCATATGTCTGGCCTGACATTTCAAGTTCTTTTGATGTCGTCGTATTCATGAATTTGTACGAATGGGAAGAGATGGATTGAAGTGTATCTAATCCAAGAGCGTGGAAACAGACATTTTACAAAAATTAAACAAATTATACAAGCCAAAGTTAATACGGTACATACTTAAGCCCCATCGATTTGAATGGAAGAATTAATCATATGTTACATCATCTCCCATTGATTTTGATGGGGAGAGTTAAGTAGGTTAGTACTTTCCCACTGATGTCACTGGGTCTTAAGATTCTCTGGATGCAACCTAAGTGGGGTCATAGCTTGAGCTAACCATTAATCTTACCCTATGTGATCTCAAAAATGGGATCTGGGATTACAGTTTGTGATAAAACGTATAAAACTCAAATACTGTCAAGAAACAGATCATGGGTTGAATTCAGGTCTTGCATTAGTGGAAGCAAGTTTATTTCTTTCCCCTCTTCTCCACTACAGACCCCTGTCCCTCTGAGAAACTGCTCCTGAGGGCTGAGTCATCCTTGGAAATGGGGTTGGATGTGGGGTGAGGAGGCTGCAGGGGTAGGGAGACAAATAAACGGACATTGGACCAAGGCATTGTGTATAAGTAAGGGCTTGCTCTACATCCCACCACATTTCCCAACTTTCAGATCAGCTTTCTGGGGGGTATAAAAGGGTTGCAGTGGGAAAACAGGGGCGGAAGAGTTCCCCTGTGTATGTCTCCTTCTGTTTGTGCAGGATCTAGACACAAGCCAATACAGGTGGGCCCCCATATCCACTGATTCGCTATCCACAGTTTCAGTTATCCACGGATCGTGGGGAACCCCCCAGGCTTTTACTTTTTTCCCAGTAAGCTTCGTTTCTTCCTTAAAGAAACAGGAGAAGCAGCCTCTGGCTGCTTATTACAGGCAAGTAGAACGAGACTAAGTACTAGAGAGGCTCTGCAAGGTTAACAGAAACCTTGCAGAGCCTCTCTAGGACTTAGTCTCGTTCTACTTGCCTGCAATGGAGGCTGCTTCTCTGTTTGTTTTAAGGAAGAAACAAAGCTTGCTGAAAGAAAAATAAGAGCTGGGGGGGGCAAGCATGCCTGCCTGCAGGGGAGGTAGGGTGGGGGGGCCCTCAGGAAACCATGGAGGGGGTGTTCGCTCTTATCCACGGTTTCAAGTATCCACGGAGGGGCCTGGAACATGTCCCCAGCGGATATGGGGGCCCACCTGTATGTCTTAGGACCATTCAGGCCTGTGGCTGCATGACCTTCAGGCTTCCTCTCCAGCTATCTTTCAGGTCTCTTTTAGAAATGGTCAGCTTTCAATAGACCAAGCTATAAGACAAGATATGCAAGAAGGCACTTGGACACTTCATTTAATTGTGTGGATGTATGGAAGCCCATCCCCCGGCACTGCCATACTACCCAGTATCATGGATGCAAGACGGATTTTACCTTTCCTACAACAATGTTCCCAAGTGCAGTGGTCTACTTTCCTTCATGCATAAGTGACTGATATGGAAGAAAGGACTGCACTCAGACATACCATTGGGATGGGACCAGGACTAAACCTGCCCGAGTCCCTTTAGACACTAGTTATTTGAAAATCAAACTTGTGCCTATCTGTATAGCTCCATTCTAGGTTTTATTTATTTATTGGTCAGTCTGGTGTGTGACGGAATGTTGGAGAAGTGGGATAGAAAACTGGGAACTGTCTTTTATATATACGGTTGGTCTATTTCTACATATAGATAGATCAATGTATTTTATTAAATATACTTATGAAATACTTTCAGCATATGAAGCTGTTAGGATTTTGCTGTTTTACATTGCCTTAATAAGCTCTTTCCTGAGAGTATCCTTCTGTTCCCACCACATAATTTCTAGCTACAGAACTGGGCTACTTTTTGCAAATGTTACACAGGGCATAATCTTGTGTAACTCTTGCACCAGTGTAACAGTAGATCCCCCGGTGTAAGAGCACTTATGCCAGTGTAACTTGCCGTACGCTGACGGACGCAGGACGAACACCGGCATAACCCCCCTCAGACACCTCACTTGTGCAGTTCAGACACAGAATGGACACCACCGCAACTCCGCTGGCGCAGGGGGCATTCAGATGCCCCCAGAATGCCCCCTGCGCCAGTGGAGTTGCGCCGGCGTCTGTTCCACATCTGAACTGCACATATGAGGCGTCCGAGGGGGGTTCCGCCAGTGTTCATCCTGCGTCTGTTGGCGTACGACAAGTTACACTGGCATAAGTGCTCTTACACCGGGGATCTACTGTTACACCGGTGCAAGAGTTACACAGGATTGCGCCCACAGAAGAGTTGCACTATTTATTTCACAGTGTAGGTACATACATGGCACAACATTAAAAAAGTGAGAAGACTGTGCACTTTATGTGCAGAGTAGCCCTTCCATTGTGATGATTGCCTTAAGGCAGGAATCTTAAAGCATGTATTTGGAAACTAACCCTGGAACTGCAGCTATAGTAGTAACATAAGAACATAAGAAGAGCCTTGCTGGATCAGGCCAAAGGCCCATCTAGTCCAGCTTCCTGTATCACACAGTGGCCCCACCAGATGCCTCAGGGAGCACACAGCCAACAAGATAACCTGTTTCCTGCTGCCACTCCCCTGCACCTGGCACAGAGAAAACCTACTTCTAAAACCAGGAGGTTGCTTATGGCTTGTAACCTGTGATGGTCTTTTCCTCCATGAATCTGTCCAAACCCCTTTTAAAGGCATCTAGGCCAGGTGCCATCATCACATCCTGTGGCAAGGAGTTCCACAGATAAGGAGTTCCACAGGAGTTCCACAGTAATTCCTACATGTTAATATTTATCGGACTAAAGAGTTGATTATCTGCTTCCAATAAACTGTATCTGCACCATATCGTTCCAATTCAAGAAAAAGACATTCCTAAAAGTTTAGGGGACATGGGTTTCAGTTGTCAGGACTGCAACCCAATTTTATGGACCAAACAGTTAAGATTGCAAAATCAGGTTTTTCCTGTATAATGGAAAAGTTTAGAGTTTAGAGAGGAGTTTTGAAGTGCTTTGATCAAGCTTTGAAATAATGTTACTGGATTACTATTGTACCAAAAGCATAATTTATAGTAGCTGACCTAAGCTGCTCTTTGTATAACCGTCATATATTAAACAATAGCAGGAAAGTAAAAAATGCAAGGGAACTAGATTTGCTCTGTTTATTATTTAGTTCATTATTGTATCTTCCTTATTTAATCTTTTCAATCCTGGCATGTTCTTAATAATACGGGTTCAAATAATATTTAGTATACACAGGAGAGAAACATTTGAGTAATACATTTGGCCTATCCAAACTTTGTGTAATATGCGACCTGTCGCTAACCCAAGAAATGCCTATTTTATACAGATTGCACTAGATAATTCCCCTATAAAGAGTCAATTTGCTGCCAAACGACGCCTGTTGTTAGCCGTCTTGGCACACATTTCTGTAAGGCATTCGTCGTACCTCTACCACAGTCATAAAAAGTGAAGTTAGTAGGTCTATTCACTGGCCACTTGAAGCAAGGCTATTACAGCCAACTATATATAAACTAAGGAAGCTTAGTGGAAATGGAACTCTATAGTGTTTATTAAATTTAAAGTGTAGTTCTATGTATTTGGCAATACGGGTCAACTTGACATGTGCTGTTAGCGCTCTTATGCATGTTGCTCTATGCACTGCAATGCGTGTTTCTGACACACTTTTGTCAGGGTGACATTAGAAATAAACTAAAACCTTCTGCCACAGTTTTGCTGATTAGTTTGAATAGAGTTGATCAAGTTGCTAGGACAAACCCCTACGGTGTGTTGGGGACTACTGCTGCCATCAGAATTTAGGACTTGGCTTGGCCAGATGGACCCTCTGATAGATGTGGGCCCTCAATTGGTGCCCAACCTGGATGACCTCTTGATGCCATTCCTAAACTGATATGTGACATTTAGATTCAACTTCCTCTTGGCCTTCATGCTTTTTAGAGTATTTTTCCAAATCAGATTGCTGCAGTGACAGTAGGCTAGTACAACCGGCAGAATCCCCGTGTCAAGGTCTAGATTCTGAGCCTAGTAGTTCTCTGCTCTCTTAGGCTCCTGGCTGGGCCTACAATCCCCAGACCTATAAATCTCTCTTGCCTGTTCACTTAATTTCTTCCCCACCAGTTCCCTGGCCCTTTGTGTGATTTCTTATTGGCTTTCCCATTCTTCAGTTCCATGTCTTCTATTCATTACTTCCTCAGGTCTCTGATTTTAAGGCCATAGCCTGCTTTGTCCCATTTTCTATCATTTCCGCTATCTTTTGTCAGCTTCTCTAGCAGTCACGTCTGCCCCTTTCCTGAGCATATAGCCTCTCCCTGACCTTAAGCATTCCCTGACTTGGTCCCTGGGATAATCGTTAAAGAAGTGAAAATAAAACTATGCAGGACATTGGGTTGTTGCATAATAAGAATACTGCAGCATTCTAAGAACAAGTAATGGTCCACCTATAGAAAACCGCAACTCAAATGTGAGGAAATTATAAACACTTCCCTTGTGTTCAGGGAGGGAGACAATTGATTTCTTGTGAGTTGGGGGCTTTGGTGTATAAATTGAGTTATTCCACAAGGAGATTCCCATTCATCACAACAGCAGGAGCAGCAATGTGCATGCATCCCTTACCATGCTTGGCACTACCCGTCACATTTAGGTCAACCTCCTGCAGTTCATACATATTATATCCTGACTTAATGTGTAGACAATACAGAAGAACACCCCAGAGTTCTTCTTGCCCCCTGCCCCATATTACAGGAGCAGTTACAGATATGTTTATTTGAGAAATGCTACATGGTTCCACAGCATTACAAAGGCAGCTCATATCAATATCTTGATGATAGCCAACACAGATGAAGGAGGACTGGACTTGACTTTGCCTAAAATCCTGCAATCTCCAAGAATAGCTGCTACTGTTCGACTCCCATGCAATTCAAAATGTTCTGCAACTTTTGTGTGATTCAAAATTTTCGCAAGTACACCGCATACATTTTTAAGTTGCTTAGGACATATCAGTTAATCTCGTTCTTTCCCTGACTGACTACCTTTTATTAGGGCTTATATATTATACTTAATTTCCTCTGTCAGTAGTCAAACAACAAGTCTATATTTCTGCAAACTCCTGGAGTTCTGTGTATCATAATTTACTTTTTTGGAAGCAGTGTACTGTATTAATATTTGCGGGGGATGGATGGACTTGGCCCCTTTAAGAATAAAGTAAATTTAATAGTTTGCTATAATTGAATTACATTTCAAGAACAAAAGAATGAAGAAAGAGCCATTGTGGTATACTGGACAGAGTGTTGGACTTGGACCTTTGAAATGACTGAAGATCCCTGGTCAGGTACAAAGCTTGATGGATAAGTGACTAGTTACCTCAATCTTTCCTGCCACCTGTATAATCTCTTTTTTTTTTGTATTTTTAAGATTTTTTCAGGATAGCAAAAGCATAATTAACTCGGCCTCTGGCAACTGAGAATGAGCCCATGTGTGTCCATGACTCATTATTGATGAACCAGAGGTTTTTGTTTTTTTTAACCTCCATATTGAACTCATTGCGTGCAAATGCAGCAATTTCTATGGCTTGAGGAAAGGCCTTTTTACAGTGTTTGTAAGACCAGATGCTTGGTAAGTCTATATATGCCAGTGAGAACATCACTCAGTTTTATGCACACTTCTGTTTTCTTGCTTGGCATAATTCATTAGCGCACTCCGCGGAATACTATCTCCATAAAACTGAATTTGGCTGTAATGTTAAGGTTCTAATGACTACAGCATTGTAAAAAAAAAAAATGCAGTTGTCTTTTTTTAAACAATCTCTTAGAGTTGATGCTTATATTTGATTAAAAATACACAAAATTATCATACACAAAATTATCATACACAAAAAAAATACAACAGAAGATCAGCAATATCATGTAATTGCTTTTATATGCAATGGTACCAATGTTCAAACTCGCTTTGATGATGGTAAGCCAGTGGAACTAGAATTAGTACAGCTCAACACACCTTTATGGCTAGTGTCATACTATTTTTTAAATGATTATTTAGAAATGAGCCCATAGAAAGATGAAGTCAAAGTGATAACTGAAGACACCAATCTAGTCACCCAACCTGTTATGTCACAGCCTGGAGGGGTATGTCATGGAGAGGTATAAATACTAAAGTACAAGCACCTCATCTATTTATCTTTCCTTAACACAAATTTAACGTAAAATCCACACAGAACAAAGATTAGATAGAGCTTGAGCAGGATTTCCAACATCTGTGCAGATAAATTTAATTTATGAGAGAGAGAGAGAGGAGAGAGAGAGAGAGAGAGAGAGCAGGCCATCTTATAAAGGCTGCTGTTGCAGATTATTTCACACAACAGAATGCAGCTGTACCACCTGAAGCAAAGACAGTTTTGAAGCCTTTTCCATTTAGTCACTCGTCCTCTTCAGTTTTGTACTGGAATAAATGCTCCATTACTGTTTCATTTTCACCCTGTTCAAGGTTTTTGCATGCTCGGCAGTAACACCCTGAATGCTATTGTGTAGTACCAGTAAGTTACACACCACAGATTTATCCTGCTATCTTTTATGTGCAGACTTGTGAGCCTGTCGCAATATGTTAAACAGTTGAACATAAATGAGTTACAGCTGCTTGAAATAAGGTCTTGCTGAAAGTTTAATCTTTCAAAGAAACATACTTCAAAAACTGCAGGGTGATCTTTGTCAACGAGGCAAGTCATAGTCTAGGGAGAAGCACTGAGATTTCTCTGCTGCAAATGGACATGGGGGGGGAACAACAACGATGACAATGAAAGCTATTTCTTTTAATAAAAAATACAGTAAAACTACCTGTCTGAATGAAGTCTGCTGTCTGGAAAAAACACAGCAGCAGGCGACCACGCAGAACAATGGCCTCTTTCCCTGTTGAGATGGGTGTTTAAAGATAACGTAGGTCTCACAACGTTAGTGATTAATATAGGAGACCATATTAATATATATGATGAATGTGGGTAGGACTGAATCTCTAAATGGGTGGGAACAGGGTTACAACTTTCCAAAAATAGGAGCAGTAAAAGGAGTGATGATAGCTGAATTCTTCCGTTTTCCTTTTGCTGGGCCGAGAGACAATGGAAGAGACATAAGATCATCTTCCAATACTTGCAGGATGATGAGCTAGGAACTTTAAATAGGGCATGAGAGCCCAAAAGACCTGATACATACTTCTTATTCTAGTTTAATTGTGTTCTGTGCTTGAGGTCATCACCATTAGATACTGAACCAGTATCTCTAGGTAACATGTCACTGAACAGGTACACAGATCCTCAGTGCTTTCCACAGTATGTTGTCCAAATAAATAATTTGCTTTAATATTACTACTGGAAATATTTTTGTAACACAGACTGACAAGTTCTCAAGTTCAAATGATGTTCCACCTTTGATTTCATTTTAAGACTTGAGCACCCAAATACCTATTATGCCTTAATACACAGAACACATTTCTGAGTGTTAATTTCAAGGTCAGATATAAAAGACAATTCTTTAGAATAACATTTCTACAATTTTAAGAACATAAAATAAGGTAACTCATATTCCAGTAATTAAACTTACATTAAAAAAGTGTCAACTGTCTGCCCTTGTGTCACAAACGCCAGGAAGTTGAGAGTTAAAACACTGAATTGCCAGATGACAGGAGCCTCCTATGGCTATACGAGAGAGAGAGAGAGAGAGAGAGAGAGAGAGAGAGAGAGAGAGAGAGAGAGAGAGAGAGAGAGAGACGAGGAGCACAATAGGAGTGTGAGGGGTGGCAACTTACCATTAAGTTTGTCTGGAGCTAGATTTTTAACATTTGCCAGAAAAAAAAAGTTGTGTGACAGAAGGCATTTTTTAAAGGTGATTATTTCATAACAGGGAGGAAAACCGAAAGCCACACCTTGTAGTCTCCACATTTCTCCTTTTGTTCAAAGTGCAAGGAGAAGCCATCCGGAAGGAAGAAAGATTACGGCTATCTATAAACTGTTTGACAGAGACAGAAATGCTGATAATGTTTGGGCTGTGTCTGTATTTTTTGGCTGCTTGCATCAGCAGAGGGTTGAAGTAAAACAGAAACCCTTGATGTGTTTGTCTAAAGTAGTAGTAGTGTGATCCTGGGCAGCGAGAGTTCAACTGAAGTTCAGGGCAGATGTTGCCAGTAGTTTATACTGCAGGAAAGTAAAATTGCTTCCGGATTCGCCTTTTCCTCTTGGCTTTTCTTCCACCCTCATTGCTCAGCCATGCTGTCGCAAAGAGTAACTATGTTTGTAGGAAAGCAGTCTTTTAGCAAGATACCACGATTGCGATGACAGTCCAGCTCCTCGATAAATCCATACCAATAGATAACTAGTCCAGGCCCAAATCTACATAAAAGACAAACAATCAGACATAAATAATAAAACTAAATATTATAAACCACACCTACAAGATGAGTATCAGTGTGTGTGGCTATGAACAATTTACATTAACCTGGCAACACAGGTAACAAAGACTTAGCAAAACACTTTACATTTTTTTAAGCTGGTAAACTGCGTTTCATATTTTGGATTTATTCTATATATCTAATTCCATAAACAACCCCCTCCAAACTTTTTTCAATGTTTTCTTTTCTTGCATAATCATTAACAAAAAGCTAGTATGAGACTTGGGCTGTAATCATATTTAAAAGCTGTATAATATTTAGAAAATGCTCTAAATTGTCTTTCTTTTGTTTCAGGCTTAATATTTCAGAGTTTAAAAAAAACGAGGAAAGTTTCACAACATACATGGATTAGGCGAGATTCCAATTCAGTGAAGCACAGCGGTTATAGTTATTTGAAGTATAATCTCTATAATGAAAGTTTACACAAGAAACTGTTGCGGCACAGCTAAGTAACAGTTTACCGCAAGTTGTAATTCTAAGAGTCTCCAAACTGTGCCTCAAGAATTCCTCCGATATTGCTAAAACTGAGTGATCCCCATAAGGCGATCTCAGGAAGTAGCCCCATGGCCTATTTTACCCATCAGGAAGTTCAGACCCTCAGGCTGGGTTCATAAAGAAGTAATCACTATCAATCATTGTGTACAGCGATATGTTTTGCACATCAGTTTCACGTTTTTCCTACTGAGAGCACTTAATTAAAGGGAAGCACTACTTTTGGTGTAGTGTTGCAAGAATTTTACAGTGAAATCATAAATTATGAATGCTGGGTTAGTAAAAGGATGTCTAAAAACAGAACAGCCTTCTACAGTCTAACGTTACGGCAGGCTGTCCAACATGAGGCCAAAAAGCTCTTTCTTTCTGTGATTTATTGTATGGCGCAGAGAAGTTGCCAAACACAACAGTACAGGATGAGCTGTTAAGAGACCATATGTAGAAGTTCAATGAAATGTCATGTAATGGTTTGCACGCAAAGCTGTACTCAGCATTCACACCAACACGGTAGCCAGCTTTTGTTAAAGTTTTAATTACAATGAAAATTTTTCAAGGGAGGCATAATAATATATATGCCCACCAGGTTGATAATACACATATTGAAAACCATGAGCAGCACTAGGATGAGTTCTTTCCAACACCAAAGTGGATGTGTAGCCCATAACACAGGTTTACAACACAAGGAATGGATTACAAAAGGAACAAACCCTAGTGGAGTTCCTTGACCATTCTGATAGGAAAGAGAATCTTTCTTATACTGCTGTCTGTGGCATCCAGCATTGCTTTCAGCAGCAGCAGCAGCAGCAGCAGCAGCAGTAGAACCAGTTGCTGTGAACAGTTTAGACAGCACAACTTTCATTCTAAAACCTGAATATTTTAGAATGTGAGGTGCTGTGTAGAGCCTAGTGTTCTAGGGTGCTGAAGTTAAGTGTTAAATAAGTTCTTTGTGACTGTTCATTGTCAGTAGGTTGATGACTGGTCTTCAAGGACAAAGGGCTTCCCCCACCTCTTATACTTTGGGAAGACTGCCAGCTTTGGTTCCTGACATTTATAGTTGTAGTATAAGAAAATAAAGATTTCTGTTAGTGTCTTTTGGGATGTATTTGGGGTTAAAAATCAGACTGATCCAACAGAAATACCTATTTTGTATGATCCACAATAATGATCAGTTCAGTCACTAGTTCAGACATAACATTCCTTTTTCTTAAAGTGCTAGATTAGGATGAGGCACTACAGTCTCTTATTGGATATGATGGCACGCTGTGCTTAAAGACACATCAAAGACACATTGCCTCTTACAGTCCGTTCGCATGATGAGTTATCCTGAGAAAACAATATCCTGGGAATATTCTCCTAAAACTTTCCATTGTTTGTATGGAGAAACTTTCCATTGTTTCTCCATACAAACAATGAATCAGAAGTTGAAGTGAACTGGAAAGTCCACCAAAGTCTGGTACTCTTAACCTACTTTTAAAATTTTTTTAAAACCACGGGATCATATAAATACTAACAGTGTTATCTCTAGAGCAGCGCTCCCCAACCTTTTTGTTACTAAGGACCGGCCTTGTGGAAGACAATTCCTCCACGGATCGGCTGATGACACATGGGGGGGGGGGCAGAGTGAGTGACGGCACTTCTGAAACTATTCCCAACGTCACTCATCCCGCCCCCTAGTGACGTCACGGAGGTTGTCACGGGGTGGCCCCCCTCCCTCAGGACGTAGAAATGCCCCTGCGGGGGGGGGATGGTCTTGGGACAACCCAAGCACACCACACTCACTCTGTGCATATTGCATTCCATCCTCCCTGTTGACGAGCTCCACCAGACAACAATTCCAAGGCAGAAAAAACACACAACGAAAACCAGTGCCCACCCAGGGCAGCCCCTCCCTCAGGACGTAGAAATGTCCCTGCGGGGGGGGATGGTCTTGGGACAACCCAAGCACACCACACTCACTCTGTGCATATTGCATTCCATCCTCCCTGTTGACGAGCTCCGCCAGACAACAATTCCAAGGCAGAAAACACACACAACAAAAACCAGTGCCCACCCAGGGCAGCTCCTGCATCCCCCCTTCCAAACGATCATGCATCACAACCCAAATCTCTCCCTCTCTCTCACACACACACACATGCACGCGCGCGAAACCACGACCGCCTGTAACCAAAACACTCCAACAGAGTTTCAAAGACAGGAGCCCGAGATCCATGAGCTGGAATGATCTGAACACATCTCATTTCACAGAGCGTCCACGACCAAGGACAACCACCCCCAATCTCTCCCCCCCACTGCCCAGCCACTCTGCACTGTCCCCCAGCCCGGCCCCCAACACCAAAAAAATCTCAAAAAGAAAGAAACATGCCCCACGGGCCAGTGCCCACCCCCTCCAACCTACCAACGCTCCCTCCCGCCTCCTCCCTCTCCATCACCTCCCGACTCCACGTGCACAAGGCCTCTCTCTCTGTACTCATTTTCGTGCGCACCGCGTGCACGCACTCTGTGCTTCCCAGTGCCTTCTTTTCACTCCCTCCCTTTGCCTCCACCGGCACGAGCCCTCTCTCCGCTCCTGCTGCTGAGCTCCCAGAAGTCCCTGCGTCCGCAACAGGAGCCTCGGAGCCACCCGCAGGATCCCCGAAGAGGTCTGCCAAAATCCCTGCCCCAAATGCCCAAGAGAAGCCTGCAAAACCTCCACAAAAACATCAGGCCTGCACCAGCACGGACTGCAAATCGTGCGCCTGAGTGCTCACAATGGACTCGGGATGCTGGGACAGAACCGCACCCACTAGTGAACACTAGTCTCCAAAGCCTCGCGGCCCAGCTTCCAAAAGGCCACGGATCGGCACCGGTCCGCGGACCGGAGGTTGGGGACCCCCAGGGGTTGGGGACAGAGTTCACAGCATCATAGAGCAACCCAGTGATCTTTGAACAAGCCACAAAAGTGAGCAATAGGGTATGGCTAAAACACACTGATATTTCCTGTTTGTGCAGGCAGAGATTGTTAATGGAAGAGTAGCAAGCTACACTTAGGCATTTTACATCTAAATGCACGCATTTCCATTTGAAGGATTGTGACCACAGTTTAAATATAACTTGCATAATGCAATCCACAAACACAATTTTTTAAATTAAAGTATTTTTTAAATTAAAGTATTTCTGAACCTATTTTGTTAAAAACTGCTCCAGTCTAACTCTCAGTACTTCCACAAGTGGCACAATATTATTTCAGGACATTGGCTGGCTCCAAATGCCAGTTTGATAAAAATCCCTTGTTTATTAATGAGCAAGCTCTCATTGAGTCAACCTAGTGTTTTGTGGGTCAATGACATGGCTCCTTCAATACTGCGCAAGCCAGCAGCTCTTCATATCACTGGGGTATTATTTTAAAATGATGTCTCTGTAAATCAAAGTAGCATATGTGCAACACCAATACAACCCCTATTGTAATTCATTGTTCAAAAAGACTTAAGTGAAGCACTTAAAACCAAAATTAACTTGTTGGCACATTTAGCATTTGGCACTGACTATCAGGAACTCCTGCTGCTAAGCACTAATTTCTCTCTCATTAGCTCGCAGAGTCGGAAAATCACAAACAATGCCAGTAGTTAATTATTGCTGCCTTAATTTGAAAAGTCATTTAACCTTTTTTTTTCCTTTTGTGTCAAGGGAGAAGCAGTAAAGAGGTCAAAGATAGAAGCAAGAACCACCCTTTTAAGATGGAGACTCACCACCATTTTTCATAGATGCATACATGTGATATGTGAAGAATCCAACCCAGAGCTCTAAATTATAGAGTAAGCACAGAAACTTATTTATAGATTAATGATACCGTTTAACAAATTAGTGACTAACCTTCCTTTTGTAATGACTTAAAAAAAAGTTAGGCATAGAAAGGCCAAGAACTGAAAGTGCTACAACTATTGCTCATTGTGATAAAAGAAGTGGAGACAACCCTGGAGTGCTGTGAAAAGTCTGCAGAATAGAATTCACAGTCAAGACAACAAGCAGACCCCTTTCCCAAATGAAATACCGTATTGGTCTGAGTATAAGACTCACTTTTTTCTCCTAATTTAAGTTTTTAAACTAGGGGTGCGTCTTATAATCAGGCTGTTGCAATTTAATGCCAGTGATTTAATTAATTTTTTTTAATTGCACCAAACTTTAAGGATGCGTCTTATAATCAGGTGCGTCTTATACTCGGGACAATACGGTATATGTCACATAGGCCACAATGGAGCAATGCAACTGCTTTTGAAGGTCAAAACACTGATTAGTCAAGAAGGCAACAAGAACACACTCCAGACTTAGCCATCCTATATTATTCAGTAGGCACAAATCTCACTATTAGTTTATAGTCTCAGTATTAATTTATGCACTGTAAGACCCTTTGGAATGAACCTTTAAAAAAACGTTTTTGGGGGTTATGTGCAAGAAAGATGTTGCTACTTCTTGTTCAAAAGTCTAGAAGACAAGACCATCAAAATGGACATTTGTAATATTCAGGGGTGTGCACGGGTACACATTAAAACAAAGTCAGAAAATTATATATATCAGATTTGGAATCCTATACACACTTACCTAGAAGTAAGTCCCACTGAACTCAATGGGACTTCTGAGGAGACATGCATAAGATTGCGTTGTAAATGTGCTCTTCTATAGAATAACATCCTGGAAGGTGAAAACCCCCCTACTTTTCATATATCTAAATGGCTAACGAGAACCTCAATTTCCTGTTGTCTCGACAAAATTCCCTCTCTTCAGGCTTGCGCATTAACATCTTCCAGCCTGTATTGTGCTGTGGTCTGATGATGTTTGCAAAGGCAAATGAAACTGTAACCTTTTTTGTAGTATTCTTTTATTTCTTGGCTTGTTTTTAACAGAGTTTTTTTAAGCACAGATTTCAACTTGTTTTTAATACTATAAATTTATTTTTGTATACATGGCTTTTAAACCTGGAATACTCAAATTGTTTTACATCAATGCAGGCCATGAAACTTTTACAGCTTATCTGAGAACCTGGCATTCCAGCAATGGTGTGACTGAGTGGGAGTTCATTTCAGCACCTAAGAAGGTTCCTGGACACATGCTGTGAAAGCACTGATTCTTTCACCATAAACCATTATTGCATGTGGTTTTATAAAGTAAAAAAACAACAGCAAAAAAACTAATGCAGACCTTAGAACCAAGGCAGAAACAGGTACTTAAGGCCGCAATCCTATACATACTTATCCGGGAGTAAGTCCTATTAAACTCAGTGAGGCTTAGTTCCTAGGAGACCCTGGGAAATAGGGATAGTATCAGGCATGCGGTCCATCCTGTGCACCGGCGGCCAGGCTGCCGCCGGGCCAGAGGTCTACTTGGGGAAGGGGACATTCGTCCCCTTCCCCGGGTGTAAAAGCCAGCCAGCCCAACCGGCCTCTTCCTTGGAGGCAGTGTAACCGCCCAGCTGCCTGGCGGAGTCCGGGATATGGCCGTGGCCATCTCCTGCCCCCTCCCAGGCTGGCTGGGCCAATGGCATCCCTTCCCCGCCCGATGAAACACCCCCACTGGATCCTTACCTGGGTTTGGCGGCGGCCACTGGGGTGCTCCGTCGACGGAGCAAGGGAGGCCAGCCTCTGCGCTGGCCTTCCCTGCTCTCGAGTCACCACGAACGTGCTTTTCATCATGTTCGCGATGTCTCCCGGCGACAGAACACTTGTTCTGTCGCCGCCGGAAATGATACGACTGTGCTGTTAGGCAGGATGGGGCTGTGAGTCTCTTCTCTGGGTGCTGCACCCTTCTGAAGAGATAATTTCTTATCCTTTGGGAACCAGGCAAATAGCCTTTTATTTAGCCAATCCTTTTAATTTTTATCTGCTTTTATTAATAAATGGCTGATGCTCTCTCCTTTTACCCTGCTGGATTTTTTTTAGTGGTTTATTGCAATTTTATATTTCTGTTCTTTTACTGTGAGCTGCCCTGAAAACAAAAGACAGATTTGAGTGGCAAGATATTAAATGTTATAAACAAAATAAAATAGGCTCCAAACAAATGACAACTCTCTATGTTGGGTACTCTCAGTCGTAGATTTGAAAGGTCTTTAGGCAAGTAAGTCAATATATCTAAGCAGACCATATGTAAAATAAGAATAGTTACCTACTCCACAAGAACGTTACAAGGACAAAGAAAAAGACCGTAAGGCCCTTAGCAGATCAAGCATATTAGATAATGCTAATAATCTTTGTATTTTCACTTTGTTCTTTGGAAGGAATATAGGTAAAAAGGAAGTGCCAGTATGCCTCCAAGAGACGGTCAGATTTTCTGCTGGCATAAATCAGCCTAGCTCCATTGACTTCTCTGCTAATATACCAAATTATCTCAAAATGCTGTTTTGGGCCTAAGGTTTTATTTTTGTGAAACAAGCACTGATTTTCTCTGCTTAATAATTAATTTTTAATGTGGAAGTATCACAATTTAACTTTGAATGCTCATGTTTATTTATATCCATACTCTCTGGTATGGTAGCAGCAATTTATGTATTTTTTTTTCAGAAAGTACCAAGTGTGGTCCAAAATACATAAATTGCTGCCACCACACCAGAGAGTATGGATATAAATAAACATGAGCATTCAGAATTAAATTGTGATACTTTCACACTAAAAGGGGTATTTCCAAACTCTGGCCATGGTTGAAAGGTGACTATTTTTCATAATCTTCTTTGTAATCTTGTAGTCCATTTCCTAAACCAATCATAAGGCAGCCTATAACTCAAAAAGATGTTACCTTCGAGGCAACCTGCAGATTTATACTTTTTGGTCAGACTTGTCAAAATGGGGCAGGAGGCCACTGAGGAATCACTAGAATCTTTATATTAGAAAAAGAAAAAAATAATGGGTTGATACATGTTATCACTGTAAATTCACTAGCCTAATGCATGAGAGACTCAGTATACCACTAATGCTCCTGCATTATACATTTCAACAAATTATTTTAAAAACAACAAACTTTTTCAAATTTCAAGTACAGTTCTGAAAGTGCAGCATGAACTTAAGATATATGCTAAAGGACAAATACGCCGACTAAAATATATTTTTTACTGGAAATTAGACAGATTATGGATTTAGTTGGGCAGAGGCTGAAGCTTTACAGAAGCAATCTAGAACATCACTGTAATTAGTTATTGCCTGAGATCCAAAGTAGTAGTTCTGCATGTTCAAGGAGCCTTTTGAACAGCTTCTCATTTCCTTTTGAGCAAACTGCTTCTGCCTCAGATGAATATAGCTTGGGGATTTGTCATTCATAAAGTCAAATACACCATTGAACACACAAGTTCTTGTGTATTCAATATCACTTCTATACAGCGATCTGTCATTTTACATGTGTTTCAAATTAGACGTTTTGGAAGAACATTGGACTTTTGGAAGAACATTTAATTAATACCAAAACCTAATTTACGCTTGCAAATTTTTAAAATAACACGGTCATTTTTTAAAAATGTACATGTTTTTGAGATTCGCATTGCTTTTCAAAAATGTAACTCTCTTGCACCCAATCTTGGCTCAATGGCATCTGCAAACATGTGTTTGTTGTGTGCATTCATTAGATACTATGCATATATGAAAACATTTTGTTTGTATATCTAAATGTGAAATGGCCCTAAAAATTGAGAAATACATTATTATTATGGTACTTACGACCCAATCCTATACTGGCCTTCTGCTAACGGATCAAACATTTCATCAGCCGAATACCCAATCCATCAGCGCTGCAGAGGCAGCAGCAACATGCACAATGGGGCTGTCAGTGTGAAAGGTTGGTGACCCTGCATGCATCCCACCGGTGCACCCAGGCACAGCTGGAGGAGGTAAGTTGGCTCGGGGGTGGGGAGGGAGTGTAACTGGGCGGAGGGTAGAGGAATGGTTGCCAGGTCAATCAGGGTCGCCAAAAGGTTTGGCGTGGTAGGTTATGAAATTATCATATTTACCTTATTGAAGCATTCCAAACTAGTTTATCAGACAAAAGGCATGATCTGCATAGGAAGGACAAAGGCACAGCTTCATTGATAGCAGGGAATATACACAGGGCTCAATGGAGCTCCTTAACCTCCATTCACCATCAGTGTTTGGTAGGGAAGGCATAGTGGTGGGAGCACTGCAATGCACTCAACTTGTGCTGCCAACTAGAGGCCCACACATAGTTCCAGTAGCTTCACCCTACCCCTCCAGCTATGAGTGCCAATATTTGTACCCAACACAGGCACTGTTTCATCTGTAGTTGCTGTAGTTATCCACACATTTGTTTAGATAAGCCTACAAGACCCTCTGCATTAAACAGTCTACATACATCAAAAGACCTCTGACATAATAGAGGGGATTTTCTGAGGAACAATAGTAAAACCCAACATTAATTTTAAACTTGCATACTATGCACTCAATAACGTGGTCCCTACATCAAAGAACATTAAGGCACAGTTTTCAAGATTCTGTGCTTACTAATCTTAAGTGGTGGTGGTGAAAAGGTGGCTAGTTATAGGGAGTTATACAAGGATTATGGTTCTAATGCTTGCATAACACCAACAACACAAAAACACAAAAAGTCAGAGTAAAATTTAACTTTGAAGAAGATTCTGCTATTTTTGTGAGCTGCACATAAGAAAATAATTCTTTCACAAAGCTCTTCCCTGTTCTGGTTTTTTTCCACCCCAAATCCTTCATTCTCACTAACTTACTTTGGAAAAGCTGCAGAAAAAAAATTCCTCTTTTGTCTAATTTCCCCAAGTTCCAAACTATATATCATCACTGAAAAGAGTTAGAAACAAACTTTTGGTTAAGCTCGTAACTGACCGACTTTAAAGGAATGGCAGGCTGCAAACATGAGACAAGCAATTGAGTAAGGTTAAACTGAGGTTCAGGCAGCCAAAGTGTTGGTCCAACTCATCTTGCCATTAGGTGATTAATAGATGTTTATTTTTAGGGCTTGAACTAACAGGACATCCTGGGGCTAGTGCAAGATGATATCTGAATAATCTCTGACTGCCTTTTGCCAGCAGAAACCGTTGCTTTTTAGGCAGCTGTTGATCTGGCTGCAATCCTTACCAGCATGGTAAGGTGTGTCAAACACAAAATCTCCCCTACTACCTGTGTCACGTTCTGTGTCACACATCCAAAAGGTGATTCGGAAACAGGGTGCTTGGGCATTAGTAATTAATTTTTGTATATGACGCGAGAACCAAAATGGCCACTACAAGCTCCCTTTCCCAAGTCTGACCCTTCCTTTAGCCAGAGGATATATTCTCCCTGCTGGACTTGTATGACTGATCTTAACGGGACAAGGTACAATATACTACATTATCACTACCATCCACCATTGCTACACAACGTTCAATGGGGTATTTGAAACTCACATCACGATTTTTTTTAAAATATCTGTACTTATTTATTTTTCTTTTTGCATTCACTTCAATTCAGAAGCAACTAGAAGTTTGTTTGTTTTTTAAGTTGAAAGATAATACAAAGTATTATCTTTTCCAAGTACAGTAATGTCCTCATCTCTGTTGCTGCAGTTGTCAGTTCCACCAGGGATGTGGTCAGCACTGTCTGTTTCACTTAGAATGACATTTTTATGGTAGAAAGGAGCAGTGGCTCAATGGCACTTGCAAACATTTTAGATACTTTTAGATAAAAGTATCTAAAATGGATACAAATAACTACAGTATGTAAACCACAATATAGATGCAACTCATGAAATTTAGAAATATCTAATCTTCACTGGTTCCCGATTTCCTTATACAGGTAGTCTCAAATGAAGGTGCTAGTTTTGTCCTTTAAATGGCTTCGGTCCATAAACCTTACTCCATATAAATCTGCCTGTTTGTTGAGGTTGTCTGGGGAGGTTCTGCACTGGGTTCCTAAGCCAGCAGACGTGATGCTGGTGGAGACTTGGAATTCCCTTCCTATGAAGCCCACATGGCCCCTTCCATCACTTGCTCCTGGAAACTGGCTTTTTTCAAGCTTGTGGCTTGGCATATGGTATGCAGTGCCTGCTGTACTTATTATTTCTGGCTCTTGTGTGCTTTGGACTCACAGCTTGATACGTCTCGATTGTATGTGTTGTTTTAATTGATACATCGATTTTGTTTTTATTTGCATTATGATTTTCTTTTGTTGAATACCTCTTCAATCGCCACTTTGAAGATGGAAAGGCAGTATATTAAACCGTTGAATAAATCAATTATAGACATAGTACAGATTATTGTACACTAGAATGATTTAATGGGTTAGACAATGAGATATAGGGCTTTTCATCAGAAAAACCTAATATGACTTCCATCCAGGTACACTGTGCAGAGGAGGAGCCAGACCATTTTTGATCCGGGGCCCAAACCCTTGACGCCCCCCCCCCATAAAAACGCGCGGCCGTAATCCTTTATGCCCCACAGCGCAGCCGCGCAGCAAATTTTTGGGATTTTTTGATTTCAGTTTGGAAGCCTCCTTGTCCACTTTGTACCTCCTGTCTCCATTTCCAGCAGCACACATGATGAGGCATTCATAATGATGTGAATTTTGCTCTGCAGAATAAACTTGAAAGTGTATTGCCCCTTAATGCCCTCTGGGGGGGGGGTGAATCAGGACTCCTGGGCTGCTAGGCAAGGCTGCAATGCAAGGGGGGGGACTACAAAGCCCCGTTACTTCTAAAAAAAAACCTTTAAAAAACCCGGAAAAAAACGGGAAAAAACAAAAGAAAAAACCGAAACCTAGGATGTCTCCCGCCCCTCCAGAGGCCCTCTACGCCCCCCCAGGAGCCTCTCTGCCCTTACGCCCTGGGGCCCACTGCCCCAGGGCCCCATATCAGCCTACGCCCCTGACACTGTGGCAGCTATTACTGCTAGTGAACAGCTTACCAACTTGGACAGTAGTCAGGTCAGTTGGAGTTCATAGTCCAAGTCATATGAAACCCTTAAATTTCAAACAACTGGATTTAGGGAAGCAAAACATTCCTTTTTCCTTACAAGCTACCCCCCTATGTAAAGGGCATTGATAAGGGGGCAAAACCCATCTACACATGCTGTACACATTCTGCAGAAAAATAGGAGTCCCATTTCTAAACTGTCAAGTCTTAGATTCTCCACCTGCTCCACTTTCACATTTACATTTTTAAAGGATATTTAAAAAGCATGCCTAATAGATTAAGCATTATTTTTAACTAAGTTCAAAGGAAAGGGGAAAAAAACCCTGCAGCTTTGCTCGTGCTACCTGCTTTCACTATGGCAACAGGAGAGAAATGGTAAATTCAAGAGATTAAAAGAGCTGTAATTCCAGTTGAAGTTGTAAAAGTAAGAATTAAAATTCATTTGTAATTTCAGGTAATTTACACCACCTTTGCACTGTTAATTTTAAGATCCTTGGTTTCTTGATGGGAACTCATAAAATATTATAAACTAGATGGAGCAGTTTCTATTGATTAGGCATTGTTTTCTTGTTAAAGAATTTGCTCTCGTTTAACATTATTACATTAAATACATTAAAAGTATTTAGTTGTATGCAAATTTATGGAAATATTGCTGTAAAGAGGCTTTTGCTTTTAAATACAGATTTCAGTAAAATACAAATCCTTAAGAGACCTTTTTGGATGCTTTCTTGATCACAAAAATTTAAACTACTGAAATCAGTTATGACATAATGTGATTTTCTGGTAAGGCTGCATTGTCATGTCATCATTCATGGGAACATTGATTTTCTAACCCACTTTCTGATGATGAACTTTTTGTTCACTTTTATTATTATTTTGTCGTAATAAGAAAGGAGTGGTTGCTTGACATCCTTGTTAGGAAGCTGGTTGCATGCATCCAGCTCTAGGATGCCATGGGATACGGCACATAGAGAACAAGTCAGAGACTGTGGCAGTTTGGTGTCTGTGAGTGAGAAGCAAAGTGAAGGAAAGCAAGAGATGATGAGGGGTGCTGTGGCATGACAGGCTAATATAGAGAATGGGTGCGTATTTTCTATAGTTTCAGCCCAATCCTCCTAAGATCCGCTGCAGCGCCATCCAAACCAGGATCAGGACCATGCCAGCGGAGCCGGGGCACACCTCGGGGGAAAGGGATATTCGTTCCTTTCCCCCAGTGTCAGCCCCAGTGGCCCCAATGGGCCTCCTCAGATGTGCACCAGCTATTTTGCTGGTGCATGTCTGGGGAGCCCGTGTAAGGCCGGCCAAGCACGGGAAGGGGGTTAGGATATCGGTGGAGCATGCTGCCCCGCCCCCTCCCTGGCCTGCCAATCACCCCTTCCTCCACAACCTCAGTCTTTCCTCCCATCGCATGGCACAGGGCTTACATGCATCTGGTAGCGTGGGTGTCCTGTGGCAGCAGAGTGAGCAGCACCGGCCTAAACATGCGCAGGATTACGCAGTAAGTAAGGCAGAAGTGAAACATCATCAGGAGGACAAGTTCCTTAACTATGGTTGTTTCAGTGGTCTTCTATGCAGAACCCCAGTACATGTGCAGAGTCGACCTCTGGAGTTTCTAAGCATTGTTGAGTTTGAGTGGGTAGGTCTTGTGCACAGTTACATGCCTCAAGCACAGAAAGAACATCCAATCCCTCTGTTCCTTTGAAGATTGCCCCTTGAATCTGGCTGGAAGAGCCAATTTGAACACCAAGCCAGCAGAGGGGATGGTTGGGCAGGTTGTGTATATGCAGAGAAGGCTACTCAAAAAAACTATAGTTACAGGTAAGCAACCTATCCTTCTCCTTTGTGTTCTCTGTGCAGACCTATGCAGTGGAGACTAGCTAGCTTCAACCCTTTAGCCTGGAGACAGGTGTAGGTCAATCACAAGAATATATTCCACAGGACTGTTTGCCTGAGTGACGCATTGGCTCTTGATCTTATGTCAATGACATAATGCCTGATGAACACAGAGCACGTTGACCAAGTTGCTGCCTTTTAGAGTTCTGGAAGTGGATACCTTTCAGGTTAAATATGGAGGCTCTTCACAATGCTGGAGGCTCTTTCTTGGCCAACTGGTAAGCCAGGAAGATGGTTTTTGTAACCCAGTAGGCTAGCCCCAAAGGATGCCAAATGTCTTATCTGCCCTTTCCCAAAGGAAAGGGTTTGCTTGACATACCATGTATGCAGGAGTCTTTCCTGCTCAAATGTTGGGTTTTGGGGGAAAAAAAGAGCCAAAGCCACATCTTTGTTTATGCACAATACTGAGACCACCCTTGACAAGAAGGCAATGTCCGGCCAGAACCACCATGAAACTTAATAAACAGAGAATGAGACTGTAAGCATAACAATCGCTTGCCCTCCGTGCTGAAATGCTGTTGTAAATATTTGCAGTCACAGGTCCACCTTGGCCATGATTCAAAAGATTTACACATCCTGTTTCCATGATGTACACATGATAGTACTGGATGACTGGTTGGAAGAGACACCTGATTAAGGGATTACAGAGTCCCTTAAACTACTATTTGACCATATAATGGGAGAAAGTAGGAGTATTATCCATTGCTTGGTGGAAGACAGAGATGGAAACAAAATGAACTTTTAAGAAAGAGTTTTCCAGATTCATAGACTTTAAACGGATGCCGTATTCTAAAATGTCCCTGACTAGTGATAATTCATTAGTTTGATGTGATCAACTCCAAGGCATCTATGAACACTTTCCAAACTGAAGAGAAACAGCACTGATGTCAGGGGCACTGTTGGATGTCATAGGTGTTTTGGTATCCATGTTGGTGACACTGGTTGATGTCTATTCAAAGTCGACGATGGGTAGGTTGGAATTGGTTATGTTGATGTTGAAAGCATCAAGACTGATGCTGGCCTGTGGCGCATCTGTGGAGAAGTGGAGTCAAAAGCTTCATGTATTGGTCCCGGCATCCTTCTGGCTTTGTTTAACCTTTCAGAAGGGCTCACTTTTGCCCTTCCCATATGGTGCCAAGAAATGTTTGCAATAAGCCTTCTCCTGGCATGACTTGTACTGTCTGGCCTTGTGTTGTCCGTATTTCTGCCTGGCTTTGCAGATGGTGAAAAAAAGCAATGTTCTTGCTATCACCTTTGTTTTCTTTGAGCATTCCAGCAAGTTATTGATGACCATCTGCATTTGACCATCATCATCAAAGAGCAGATCTTTGATGTGGGACTGTGTCTCGGAAGAGCAAAGCCACTTGGAGCCAGGCACGCCTTCTGCCATGCATGGCAGACTTCATAGCCCTCAGAAGGCATGTCTGGCTCCAAGTGGCTTTGCTCTTCCCAGACACAAAGTTGTCTTCTAAAACTGGATCCGGTGCTTTAACTGCATTTATTTGTACACTGTTGATCTTTTTCTTCTCAAGCAGCTTATTAAAGAAGGGTGCTGCTCTCTCCTACAACATATAGTGGTATCTTGCCATACATGATAGGTAGTTTGAGATCTTTATTCATGGCAGAGATAGCATAAAACTTCCTGGCCACACTGTCTAACTTCCTACCTTCTGAGTCAGTAGAAGTTGAGTGTGTCTTATGGGTGGAAGATGTGTGTTCCACAAAGAATTTGGCTTTGGGTGGTTAATTTGGAATTTGAACACTTTGTACTGTGTGTTATACATTTGTTGTATAGTCATTGATGGAACAGAAAAAGGTCTTTCCAAGGCTCCAATGTCTTGAGAAGAACCAGGAACACTGGCAATACCACAGTGTGTAGGCATTTGCCTCAACAAAGTTATACATGGGATCATCGAGACACTCAGTTTGCCACTGAAAATTTAGGTCAAGTGTAGATGCCATTCTGATCACTGTCTCATTATAACATTTCAAGTCCTCCACGTGATGTCCCCACACGATGGTCAGGGGAAGGCTTGGAGGGCATTATGGAGGTTGATATCTCTGCTTTGGAGCCCAGTTCCATTACTGATTCTGAGGGGAGTGCCAGGGGAACTGGCAGCATCAGCATAGAGGCAGATAAACGTGAACCCATTGGTGGTATTCCCAACAGCAGTGTAGATGATAACAGTGTTGTTGATGGGAGTGAAAACATTGATGCCAATTGTAATACTGTTGTTGATTGTGATGCAAATTGGTACCAACGTCAACTGCACTGGAGTTGTCAATGATGCCTGTGCGAAAGGCTGAAAGCCCATCTACTAGAGCATCCAGTTTCGCCACACTAGCCCACCAGCTGCCTCTGGGAAGCCCACAAGCAGGAGAGAAAGGCATACTTCAGAAAACCTCCTGCATTAGTATTCAGAGACATGCTGCCACTGAACCCAGAGGTAGTGCATGCCATCTTGACTAGTAGCTATTGCTAGACACGTCCTCTATGAATTTGTCCAATCCCCTTTTAAAAGTAATTTAGGCTAGTGACCATCATCACATCTTGTAGCAATGAATTCCACAGACTAATTACACCACCCAACACACATTTTGGTGTCTTAAAAGTTAGCTCTAAGCTTGGATATAGTTGGGATGCTGATTCAAAAAAATCAGCTCTAGTTTTGGAAATATGGCATAACCACCTTATATACTGATTCAACTGGTCGTCCGTCAAAATTCAGGATCTGTAATTGCATGATCTGCTATTTTTGATATGACCTTGACAAATATTGATGCTATTAATTTACATACAGTTGGCCCTCACTATCCACAGGGGATCTGTCCCAGACACACACCCCCCCGCAGATAGCAAGGATCCATGGGCAAAAAAAGAAAAAATGCAAAAAATGCATCTTTTAAAAACCTTTAGCAGCAAACCACGCTATTTCCAAGCATCTGGAGGTCTTTTCTAAGCTTACTGACCCACTTCCCGGTTGCGTGAAGGCTCTTCCCTCCTTCCAATCTTGTCCCAGGATGAATTCTGGCACAAGGCGGGGAGGGGGGGGAAGAGCCTTTGCGCGGCCCGGAAGTGGATTGGTAAGCTTAGAGAAGCCCTCCAGGTGCTTGGAAATGGTGCGGTTTGCTGCTAAAGCCCCCGTGTTTTTTTTACCTCTCTTTTTTTAAACTGATTTTAATGTGGACCTCGCAGATCCGGGACCCGTGGTGTGACAAATCCGTGGGTCCAGAATCTGCAGCTGGAAAGGGTCCACTGTACTATTAAAACAAGCACATATTATTAAATCTGTTTATTTTAACCCAAGAGCACATAAAATGAACAGTCATTCAACGTATAAGAAACGCCCATTATAGGAATTTCTAGACAGATCTACCAGGACAGTTCCACTGAAGTTTCTAGCAGTAATCTGCCACCATGTGGGTATCCCACCTTCCCTGGTATCTGTCTTCCATAGTTTTTACGTCCTGGTGAAATCTTTCACCTTGCTCTTTGCTTAGCAGCACAATCCTAACCAATGTTCCAGCGCCAGTATAGCCGTGCCAACAGGGCACATGCTGCATCTTGCAGTGCAGGGGCAGACACCTCTTCAAGGTGAGGGAATATTTGTTCCCTTACCTTGGGGCTGCATTGCGGCTGCACCAGCGCTGGAAAATTGGTTAGAACTGCGCTGTAAATCACCTAGGCTTTCTGGAAAGCAATCTATGTGGCTGTGTAGGTTATGGATCTTGATGCTCATATTACAGCCAAGCTTATTAAAATTGGAGAGCATGTCCTCAACTAATTCAGAGTAGTTGTCTGCCTTATGGTTGCCAAGAAAGTTTTTGACAGCTAGAACAAACAAAGTCCAGGCACAAGACTCAATGTTGTCCATTGAATCTATGAAATGTGGATCGTTATCTGGTTGTATAGTTGTTCACAATCTCACAATTAGACTAACAGACACTGGCTTTACTCATAAAACAACAATATTATATACACTTTATTATAGACTTATAAAACAACAACATACAATTATATTGTATACTGATATTGCACATCAGCATCTAAGGTGGGTATGACCTATCTCCAAAACTAGAGCTGATATGGCCAAACCGATGCCATTTTTGGAATCAGCGTCCCAAATATACCAAAGAATAGATATAACTTCTGAACCACCAAAACAATTTTGTTGTTGTTGTTTGGCTATGTTATGTGCTTCATGGATACGTATCACCTATTGTCTATCCTAAATCTTCACTGGATGACCCCTGGTTCTAGCCGACTTGGGCGTTTGTTTCAGCTTGAGAAAGGTGGGATATAAATTCATTAAATTAAATTAAATAATTATTGCGAGACAGGGGGGAACTTCTCTCTCCTCATCATGCATAATTTTAAGTCTCAATCATGTGTCTTCGAACAGGCCAAGTACATAAATGCTAAGAATTCTTACTTTATTGACAACAGAAAGTGAGAGAAAAAAATTTCCTTAATGATATACTCTGCTGGTCTGGCCCAACTGTTATGAGGATATCAGCTGCATTAAGTAAACTAACTCTCATGTTAATAGGTTAAGTGTTTTTCTGTGCAACCGATAAATGTGAAGCTAATATAATCAGCAGCAGTAAGAAACCATACAACTGGGTGTTGGTAGAGCTAATCAGAGCTTCTAGTTTTCACAAGGGTAACGTTTCAGAAAGATGTCGACTCTAGGCCTTTTGACCTGGATGAGACCTCGTACATGCAAGCCTTGTGTTCTGGTAAACAGACGGGGAACTTTGAGTGCAAATCAATAACATGTGCCCTTCACTAATACAACACATGGCTTTAAAATTAAAATGGAACGTGATCGAGTGCTTCAGGATATTTTAACAGTTAAAAGAGAATGTGGCCAGATAAAATGCTTAGGTCACATCTTTTATGTCCCCTCTTGCCCCTCCCCACTGAAAAATCTGGACAAATTCAATTGTATTGTATTTCTTTAAAATCTGTTGGAAAAACAGAATGTTCAGTTAATTATTTCATGGTTGATCTAAAGGAAATGAGGATGTTGTGTGTTTCTTTACAACATGTGCCACCTATTAGATAGATAGATTTTACTGCATCCAACTGACTCCAAGTAAAAATGAATAGAAAAAAATGGCAAATGTAATTAAAAGAAAAAAAAGACATGCAGATCACCACTATTTCAATTTATACACACGCACACGTCCACACACACAACATATGTAACACATATTTATTTAAATGATTTATATTCCACCTTGGCCTCCAAATAAATTGAGTGCTCAAGGTGGCATACAACATACAGAAAAAAACTAAAATACTAACAGTAGGAACAAAATATAAATTGCAATAATCATAAAAATAATAAATGGAATATGCCAATAACTGAGTTTAATTCCAGTAATACAATAGCTTCCGATTCAAATAAATTGTCAAATTTTAAATTGTTTTCTTAGAAAACATATCAGACTCCACCAATCTGACAGGCAGACCAATCCTAACCAAATCCCTGCGCAGTAATGTAGTGGCGCAGGCTATGCTGTGTTCTGCAGGGGATTTTCGGCTGTTGGAGGTCTCCTTGGGGCAAGGGGACATTTTTCCCCTTGCCCCAGGGTAAGCCTCAGCAGCTGCTATAGGTCAACTCGGATTTGCACCAACACTATCAGCGCAAATCCGAGTTGATCTGTGCAGGTGGATTGGGCCTAGGAAGGGGGTTAGGACTTGATGTGTGCTGTTGAACCCACCCCTCCTGGGCCCGATCCACCCCATTCTCCCCAAACATGCCCTGTTCAATCCCCTCTCCTTGTCCCGTTCTGCTCCCTGTGCTGGGCTTACCTACTCTAGCGGGCCTTTGTGACTCTGCCGGTGCATGAGAGAAGGCTCCAGCCTTCCTGCTGGTATGCCAGCTCCCTCTACTACCGCAAAGCACTTTATGGTGCATTTGTGGCTGCCTGCGCCAGTGGAATGCGTATTCCGCACGCTTTGGATAGGATTGGACCATAAAACACATAAGCAAACTGGGCCAGAATAGAAACATATATTGTGCTCTCTTATATGTATTACTGTACTTGCTTTCTAAAGGCAAAAGCTAATGGAGTTCTGTCAAGAGAACACGCTGGTCATAGCAAACACTCTTTTCCAACAACACAAGAGGCGACTCTACACATGGACATCACCAGATGGTCAATACCGAAACCAGATAGATTATGTGCTTTGCAACCAAAGATGGAGAAGCTCTACACAATCAGTAAAAACAAGACCTGGAGCTGACTGTGGTTCAGATCATGAGCTTCTTATTGCAAAATTCAGACTTAAACTGAAGAATGTAGGGAACACCACTAGACCAGTCAGATATGACCTAAACCATATCCCTTATGAGTATACAGTGGAGGTGAAGAATAGATTTAGGGCATTAGACCTGGTAGACAGAGTGCCTGAAGAACTATGGACGGAAGTTCGTAACATTGTACAGGAGGCAGCAACTAAAACCATCCCAAAGAAAAAGAAATGCAAGAAAGCAAAGTGGCTGTCAGATGAGGCTTTACAAATAGCTGTGGAAAGAAGGAATGCAAAAAGCAAAGGTGAAAGGGAAAGATATAAACAACTGAATGCAGAGTTCCAGAGAATAGCAAGGAGAGATAAGAAGGCCTTCTTAAATGAACAATGCAAGGAAATCGAGGAAAACAACAGAATGGGGAGGACTAGAGATCTCTTCAAGAAAATTGGAGATATCAAGGGAACGTTTTGTGCAAAGATGGGCATGATAAAGGACAAAAAAGGCAAGGACCTAACAGAAGCAGAAGAGATTAAGAAGAGATGGCAAGAATACACAGAAGAACTACACAAGAAAGATCTTAATGTTCCTGATGACCACGCTGGTGTGGTCACTGACCCAGAGCCGGACATCCTAGAGAGTGAAGTCAAGTGGGCCTTAGGTAGCATTACTAACAACAAAGCTAGTGGAGATGATAATATCCCAGCTGAGCTACTTAAAATCCTAAACGATGATGCTGTGAAAGTGCTGCACTCAATATGCCAACAAATTTGGAAAACTCAGCAGTGGCCAAAGGATTGGAAAAGGTCAGTTTACGTTCCAATTCCAAAGAAGGGCAGTGCCAAAGAGTGTTCAAACTACCGTACAATTGCACTCATTTCACATGCTAGCAAGGTTATGCTCAAAATCCTACAAGCTAGGCTTCAGCAGTACGTGGACCGAGAACTACCGGACATACAAGCTGGGTTTCGAAGAGGCAGAGGAACGAGAGATCAAATTGCCAACATGCGGTGGATCATGGAGAAAGCACGAGAGTTCCAAAAAAACACCTACTTCTGCTTTATTGACTATGCAAAAGCCTTTGATTGTGTGGATCACAACAAACTGTGGCAAATTCTTAAAGAGATGGGGGTACCAGACCACCTTACCTGTCTCCTGAGAAACCTGTATGCGGGTCAAGAAGCAACAGTTCGAACCGGCCATGGAACAACCGAATGGTTCAAAATTGGGAAGGGAGTACGGCAAGGCTGTATATTGTCACCCTGCTTATTTTACTTATATGCAGAGTACATTATGAGGAATACAGGGCTGAATGAATCACAAGCCGGAATCAAGATTGCCGGGAGAAATATCAACAACCTCAGATATGCAGACAATACCACCCTAATGGCAGAAAGTGAAGAAGAACTAAAGAGCCTCTTGATGAGGGTGAAAGAGGAGAGTGCAAAAGTTGGCTTGAAACTCAACATTAATAAAACTAAGATCATGGCATCGGGTCCCATCAATTCCTGGCAAATAAAAGGGGCAGAAATGGAAGCAGTAACAGATTTTACTTTTCTGGGTTCCAAGATCACTGCAGACGGAGACAGCAGCCATGAAATTAAAAGACGCTTACTCCTTGGAAGGAAAGCTATGGCAAACTTAGACAGCATAATAAAAAGCAGAGATATCACCATGCCAACAAAAGTTCGTATAGTCAGGGCGATGGTGTTCCCAGTAGCAATGTATGGTTGCGAGAGTTGGACCATAAGGAAGGCTGAGCGCCGAAGAATAGATGCTTTTGAACTGTGGTGCTGGAGAAGACTCCTGAGAGTCCCTTGGACTGCTAGGAGATCAAATCAGTCAATTCTAAATGAAATCAAGCCTGACTGTTCCCTGGAAGGACAGGTACTAAGGCTGAAACTCAAATATTTTGGCCACCTAATGCGAAGAGAGGACTCTCTGGAGAAGACTCTGATGATGGGAAAGATTGAAGGCAAAAGGAGAAGGGGAAGGCCAAGGATGAGATGGTTAGACAGCATCACCGATGCAACGAACATGAAAATGAGCGAACTTAGGAAGATAGTGGAGGACAGGAAGGCCTGGCGGGATATGGTTCATGGGATCACGAAGGGTCGGACACGACTTAACGACTGAACAACAACACTTGCTTTCTGTTTCCAAATATAAAGAAATACACAAATTACTACCTCAGATTTATTAGGGATACACAAACCTGAGAACACAAACCTGAGATCAAGTTTGTGTTTCAATGCTGTTACAAACATATTCACTAAATTCATGTGATCTGCCATGAACTGCTTAGAGAAAATGATTAAGGCTGTAATCCTACATGTACTTCCCTGGGAGTAAGCCAGTGAGACACATCTGAGTAAATATGCATAGGACTGCACTACATTTTATTTACAGTATATACAATGGATCGTTGCTATCTGTAGATTTTTCTCAACGCAGATGCCAGCGAATAGTGAAGTCCACTGTAGAAATGTTTTGAAAAGTAAAAGAAAAAGCCCCCAAATCGTTGTTCCTACCATTACGCGGGCAATCCGCACCATTTCCAAAGCTCTAAAGCACTCTGGGGCAAGCCTGGGGGGAGAGAGGAGCCTTTGTGCAACCCAGACGTGGGTCTTTCAGCTTCAAAGAGTGCTTCAGAGCTTTGGAAACGGTATGGTTTGCCTGCAGGAAGGAAGTAACAGCGATTTGGGGGCTTTTTAAGCTTTTCAAAAGTCTACGGTGGACTTCACTATAAACAGATTTGCAGTATCCGCGGGGATCTGGAACGGACCACCATGGACACTGAGGTCCGACTGTAATTAGACTGGCCAGTTAAAGAAGCTGAAATAATGTTACATTACATAATAGAAGAATATAAGTTTCTGGAGTTATTTTACACATAATAATATGAGAGCTCTTTTCTATGTTAGTGCATATGATTCCATAAGAGGTCATTTAGGTAGTGGTTAACAACACTACCTAAATCTCTTCCTTGGCCACCACCAGTGGCCACCATCAGTTTCATCAGAGTATAGCAAGTCCTCACTTAAAATTGATAGGTTCTTCTTGGAAACTGTATGCGAAACGACTTATAATGAAACCAATTTTACCATAGGCTAATTGATACCAGCTGCATGCTACGCGCTGCGGCAAGGAGAGTCATGCCGGCCACATGACCATGGAGGCGTCTTCGGACAACGCTGGCTCTTCGGCTTTGAAATGGAGATGAGCACCACACCCTAGAGTCGGACACAACTGGACTTAATTGTCAGGGGATACCTTTTTTTAATTGATAAAACATAAACGTTCCTGTTAATATGATCTGTTGGGGCTTGTTTGCTTTTATGGCTACTGTGCCTCCTCTCAGATATGAGCTGCAATGTTAGCATCACCTCCCCCTATTTATTTATGATTCCTGATTTAATAAAACCTGTGATTTTCTAAAGAGTAATTTATTTACAGTAGATACCACCCTAATGGCAGAAAGTGAAGAACTAAAGAGCCTCTTGATGAGAGTGAAAGAGGAGAGTGCAAGAGTTGGCTTGAAACTCAACATTAATAAAACCAAGATTATGGCATCTGGTCCCATCAATTCCTGGCAAATAGAAGGGGCAGAAATGGAAGCAGTAACAGATTTTACTTTTTTGGGTTCCAAGATCACTGCAGACGGAGACAGCAGCCACAAAATTAAAAGACGCTTACTCCTTGGAAGGAAAGCTATGGCAAACTTAAACAGCATAATAAAAAGCAGAGATATCACCATGCCAACAAAAGTACGTATAGTCAGGGCGATGGTGTTCCCAGTAGCAATGTATGGTTGCGAGAGTTGGACCATAAGGAAGGCTGAGTGCCAAAGAATAGATGCTTTCGAACTGTGGTGCTGGAGAAGACTCCTGAGAGTCCCTTGGACTGCTAGGAGATCAAATCAGTCAATCCTAAATGAAATCAACCCTGACTGTTCCCTGGAAGGACAGGTACTGAGGCTGAAGCTCAAATATTTTGGCCACCTAATACAAAGAGAGGACTCTCTGGAGAAGACTCTGATGCTGGAAAAGATTGAAGGCAAAAGGAGAAGGGGAAGGCAAAGGATGAGATGGTTAGACAGCATCACCGATGCAACGAACATGAAAATGAGTGAACTCAGGAAGATAGTGGAGGACAGGAAGGCCTGGCGGGATATGGTTCATGGGATCACAAAGGGTCAGACACGACTTAACGACTGAACAACAACAACATGACATCACTCAACTTCTACCAAACACTTTCTACTTTTACATTTAGCGAAATACAGTTTACGAGTAGATAAGCCATGTTAAAAGTAGAAGAAAACAACATTCCAGTCGAAATTAAAAATATAATATCTAATTTATCCAGGCTGCCCCAACGCATTAGAGCAACTCAGACAAACAGAAAAATATTAAAATCCACAGCTGGGCACACAGTTGAACCCGACGTTTCGTTTCCTATTTCGGAAACATTTTCTAGGGCAATCAAAAGATTGAAAGATGGTAGATTTCTAGACAGAGCCCTTCATTCATTTAAATTAGAAATGAACGAAGGGCTCTGTCCAGAATTCTACCATCTTTCAATCTTTTGATTGCCCTAGAAAATGTTTCTGAAATAGGAAACGAAACGTCGGGTTCAACTGTGTGCCCAGCTGTGGATTTTAATATTTTTCTGTTTGTCCGAGTTGCTCTAATGCGTTGGGGCAGCCTGGATAAATTAGATATTATTTTTAATTTCGGCTGGAACGTTGTTTTCTTCTACTTTTAACATGGCTTCTCTACTCGTAAACTGTATTTCGCTAAATTTAACTGCTGGCCATGAAAGTTTTCGATAGAAAACTTTCTACTTTTACTATTCAATACATTTGAACGTATAGTTCTTAGGTAACGATTACTGGTAAAGTCAAATTTGACCTCTTCTTATCAGTGAGATTGTATTATTATTATTATTATTATTATTATTAACAGCAGTATTTATATACCGTTTTTCAACTAAAAGTTCACAAAGCGGTTTACAGACAAAATCAAATGATTAAATGGCTCCCTGTCCAAAAAGGAACCACAATCTAAAAAAGATGCAGAACACCACCAGCAAACAGCCACCAGAAAAGAGAGTGTGCTGGGGTGAAAGTCTTATATGCGAGTATAAAGTCTTATACACTTGTCTTATATGCGAGTATATACGGTAACAACACTATCTTACAAGGTTGTTGTAAGGATTATATGGTAATTCATGTGAAAAGCTTGAACACTTGAAAGTACTGTATTATACAAATGTTACATATAACTATATCCTTCATGGGGCATTTTCTGGATTCTGGGGCAAAGTTGACCTTCAACTAGCTTTTTTTGTCAAATCTAAAGAACATGGAGTTTTATCTAAGTCCTGACTTATGTATGTGCAATGTGATAAGTGCTTAAAAATGGTTTCGACACCCAACTTGGAAAATTCATTACTAATTATATATGAGTTAATATGAATCTAACAGGCACTGTGGAGAAGGTGCATATATTAGACAGGTGAATGAGAAATTGTGTAAATTGTCTATACTATAGCTATGAACCCATGATGGGCTCTTAATTCTATTCATTCTATACCATCTTATAAAATCATACCAAAATTTAGGTCCACACAGTACAATATAGTATGAACATAGTATGAGCTCACAAGAGATTATTAATCAAAGCACTGATTGAAAGGCTTTGGATCGAAAGCAACTGAAAAACAAGAACTTCTGCAGCAGCAATACTCCGTACTTCTGTAGTTAGGTTGTTCATGAGAATCAAGTTGCACTATGATTAGAAAATAAAGATCTCTGGAGACCATATTTTGCAACAGATATCATGCTGAATTTTGGTGTTCAAAAACCTTGCTTAGCTCTGAAATATGTTAGCAAGTTATTACCACCCAGGATAAATTCAAGAAGAATGCAAAGCACATTTTAAAAGTACTATAGAAAAGATGATGATGATGATGATATTAATTAATTATTATTATTATTATTATTAATAATAATAATAATAATAATAAATGCATAAACAAACATTTTCAATTAGGTTTGAAACATTCTCACTAAATCCAAGGGAAGAGGATGCAAGTCAAAAGACACAGCACAAGCATAAGAATGACTGGTGTATTAAATTTATTCTCTGTCTACTCCTCAACAAAATTAGTAAGTCAAAACTATGGAGAAAAACAATAAGGGAAACAATAGGATTCCTGAAGTCTAAGAATAAAATACTTACAACTAGTTAACTCTCCAATCTTTAGCAAAGTATTAAAATGAAACTGCAATTCATTTTTGTGTCATAATTAGTCATACATCTGTAACCACAGATATCAAAACCATAAAAACTGGAATAATTTTCAAGCAGCAGCAAGAATTGAGACTTGCATCTAAAAAAAATTCTATACAGCAGTGTGAAAAGATGAATTTTATTAGCTTTTAAATAAAACATGAATTAGAAAGGTTTCCATTTCCAGAAAAAGTGGCAGGCCGCCGCTGTAACAAATGTGTTAACACCACTGGCTTGTAACGGATGCTATCACAGTATAACTATCTAGATTTTTGTTTATTTTTCAGCAGATTGGGGTCTGAAAACCATGCTGTCTTACACTTCTGTTACTCTGTAACCTTAACTATTATTCCTACTGTGTAAAAGCAAAGCACAAATTTAAGGTGACAAAGCACCAGTTGGAGGATGTGAAGTACACTACGAAAGCAGAAACCTCTAAAAGCTGCATAACCATTATGAAATAACTGACCTATATGAAACTGCTACCATGGTTCACAAATTTATTGTCAGGTTCCAGCCTCTAGCTGTTCTCTGATTGTTCTAAATACTTGACAAACTGAAACCTTTTCACTTTCCGTTGAAATTGCCTCATCTCCCTGTCAGAGCGCCATGGGGGACTCCATTACTTTTCCGACTTCTTTCCCCTACTGACAAGTCATTTAGCTGGCTTCTTGTTGTGAAGGCTGTCCATGTCAAATTAGCCAGGGCCCCTATTGTCCTTATTACCACTCGAAAAGCCATCATGAGTAATGCTACGGGGTCCCTCAGTTGTCATCATTTGTCAGAAAGAAAGGGAGTGTGGTTACATATAGTTGACAGGTAATTTCAGTGTCTACAATTACCCCAATTAGTCTTGTCATAAACAATTCGATAAATGCACACCAATACAAACAGATAAACACACCAAGGTCTCTCACTATTAATGTCGTGTAATGGGTAAATCAGTGATATAATGCTATATTTTATTTATTTATTTAAACTATTCTCAGCTGTAAGCTGTCACAGTTGCTACCTGGTCAGCACAAAATGTACTATCCAGTTTCATTAGCTCATCACTACAAGAGAATATGAAAGGCTGTGACAAAATTCATTTAGAGAGAAAGAAAGAGCAGATTGCCTAAAGCAGGTGTTATAACAAAGATAAAACAAAGGTTTTCCATTTAGCACTGCAATGACTTTAAAAGCGATTACTTTAGGTTAACACACACACACACACAAGTACTCAAGAAAGACGAAAAATACATTCGTTCTGAAATTAGAAGCACCTGATTTTTCAGCTCAGTTGGTGGTGTGACACATATTTAACAACATATACTAAAGGCTGATACTGAGAACCAATTATTTCACTCACAGTATTAGCACAACCTTCTTCAGCTATGTAATCTTGAAATGTAGGAGATACACCCCAAAAACATCCAGATGCATTATTTGTCAACAGACCTGCTAATTTTTGAATTTAGAATTATTTGGCTATGAGGTTTTTAGTTGAGCATAGCAGACAATGAGTGAAGTTATGATTTTTCTAACCAATTACTGTCAGCACCCATTGTTGTTTCATAATGTAATGTTATGTGTTTTAACACAGTACAGTACAATGCTAAAGCACTGAATTAAGGACTGTTAAGCCTATTCCTGTGAGCTGCAGAAAAACTGTCCAGATCTCAACATCTCTTGAGTTCGCTGCACCCTGTCTGTTTGCTGACTGCAGACTTAACTGACGGGTGGAGAACCCAACAGAAGCATGT
Organism: Plestiodon gilberti rubricaudatus; assembly: GCA_026170595.1. NCBI lineage: Eukaryota > Metazoa > Chordata > Lepidosauria > Squamata > Scincidae > Plestiodon > Plestiodon gilberti. The sequence goes on from JANXHW010000001.1 coordinate 267,737,721, forward strand.
TGTTGTAGGAAATTGCTTTTGGCAACTATTTGTTCAAGCTCAAGATTTTTTTTTAAACCAACACTAAGAACCCAACAGAAAACAGGACAGGTCTCCCTAATGAGTAATCTATTTTAGCACAGTCTTGTCTAGGCATGACAGTTTACTGAGAGGCTTGAAAAACTCGTAATTACCAGTGTTACAGGGCAATTAATGTATATTACACTGCACTACTCATGGCAGCAACTGTCATTTTCTCAATAAAAATGAGTACTCTTCAGCTAAAGGTGACATTAATTGGGACTTTAATGACTATGCAGAGGAGCTGAAGCCAAATATGAACAAAACAGCGATTCAATGAGCAACTTCAGAAACGAGAAAATTGTACTAAAATGAGATTAATTGCTGTTTAGAAAAAGGAAAGAACCTAAAAAGCTATTAAATTGCAGGGTTTGGGTGCCCGGGTGATGGTTGTGATGTTAATCTTGCATTCTCACAGCAGGCAAATATTCACTAAATTCAGAGCCTTTTGACAGCAGGAAAAATCATGTATGCTTAACTTCAATCCATCAAAAATATATTTCAGCTTTTATCAGTGTTCTAAATACTTCTGCAATTTCAAAAATTACTGCTCCATTCCTTGGCTGTCATCATGCAAATGTGAACACTGTCAATATTGCTGTGAAAAATTCCTCGGCTTCAAAAGGCTTACTTCGGTGATAAAGAAAGAAAAATGTGAAGATTAGAATTGCAAAACACACACTACTAATATAACAGAAAGCAAACAATAAGAATGTAATGTTTAAATTGTGGAAACTGCTAAAATAGAAAATGATGGTGTGTGTGTGTGTGTGTGTGTGTGTGTGTGTGTGTGTGTGTGTGTGTGTGTGTGTGTGTGTGTGTGTGTGGTGAGTGCGCGCGCATGTGTAAAATCAAAGAAAAATAATTTCTGAAAAATCCTTCACAGCCTATATGTTTCATATAGTTAATTACTTATCATAAATTAGGACATAATTTTGCAGCTCAACTTCAGGTGATACAATTATTAAAACAGTTCTGTAGTTTCTAAAAGCCTTTATCCTTTCTACTTAATACTTGAAGCAATTATATAATTGCTTTTCCTCATAGCTCTTTCAACTGTCATGATGACTGTATACATAAAACATCGCACTTAAACTCTGACATATAAGAGGGATAAACATAGGTCTGACTTCCTTTGAAGTTTTGTCTTCAGAAACTAGAAATTTTAAAACAGAAAATTAGCTTAGCTATTCAGGTTAGCATATGAATTCTTTACATGTGATAAGTTTTATATATGCTCCAAAACAGTTGCAGCATTCAATAGAAAGTGCTGGCTTTACGGTATTTCACAACTTCCTTTTCCATAATCAATTCTGTTTGTTCTGCATTTTAATAATTAAATAGCTATCTCATCCGCAGAGTATAAACCTCAGGACACATTAACACACATACATACAGTACTTCTGGCTATATACCAAAGAACTGCATCCAATAAATGACATAATAAGGAGTTTCTAAAAACAGGAGGTAACCCCCCCCCCCCAAGATTGCTTTCCATTTGCAAGGTTTTTATTGTTAACCATTTCATTGCACATTTATGCAAAGTCAAATAGGACAGTGATGCAATCAAATGAAAATTCTTAATGAATGGTTGGTAAAATATTTAATTCATATAATCCCTTAAAATCATTTCACAACTTAAGTAGGTCCGTGATTCGCACACTCTCCTTTTCAGGACTTAACTCCCACTTCTTCCCCAATCACAACACTTGTGTGTTCTATACCTACTGGTGGGTTCTGGCCATCAAGAATAATCAATAACCTAATTTAGGGACAGTCCATTTCTGTACATTCAGGGGCCCCTCTACTTCCAGGCAGAAAGTTTGGGGCCGAATGTGTATTCTTGCCACATGATGGATCACTGTATGAGGTCAGGCCGTATAAGTTGGTGCCATCTAGCAGTAAGAGATTCACAATAACAGAACACATATGTTCATAGCTAGGGCGTTACCCATAAAATCCAAAATGGGATGTAACCTTAAAGCATGGAATATCACTCATTGAGAAGCATTTTTCTCTTATAAGTTGAAATCATCTCTATTTCATAGGATTGTGTTGCACATCTCTGCATATACATTGAATGAACTTTTAAAGGTGGTAAATCACCTTCTGTGGATGGAGCTTTCTAACAAATACCCACCAAAATTGGCTATTTATTAATTTATTTTTCACATTTTTATACCACCCTTCCTCCAAGGAGCTCAGAGTGGTGTACATATTTCCTTCCCTCCTTTTTGTCCTCACAACAACCCTGTGAGGTAGGTGGGGCTGAGAGATAGTGGCTGGCCCAAGGTCACCCAGGAAGCTTCGTGGCGGAACGGGGATTTGAACCTGGATCTTCCAGGTCTAAGTCTGACTCCCAAACCACTACACCATCCTGGCTAAAGTTGTTTGAAAGCAAAGGATAAAGAATTTCAAACACAAGCCTGATAACACAACAAATGAACGTGCTGAAGTCACCTGATGCCTCAGTCATGTACTGAATGATCCACGTTAAGCAGGTGATATGAACACCCTAACAAATAAACACTGATAATGAATGAGGCCTACAAGCAGCATAAAAGGTAAACTACTGTTATACCAGAATATGAGCCAACTTTATAAATGCTGCTTTAGATAAACAAATATTGTTTATGGTATGGGCACAGGTGGGTATCTTTCAGTGGAGGCAAGGTTAAAAACTTGTAATTAAGCAAACATAATTCGCTTGTAAGCTAACTATTCTGCATGATATTATGCAAATTAAGCTGAGATAACTTAGCAGTAATTCTACTGTACCATTTTCATTTGACAGCAAGAGAAAATGACATCAGGATACTTGACCTGCATCGGCCATATTTCGGCCAGTGGGCACCTTTCTCTTAAAAGCTATTCAATGCTTACAGGAGGGAGGGTTCCAGTTCTCCTTGCTAGAAATAGTAAAAAAAAAAAAATGTAGCCTTTCCTCAAGTGCAAAATGTCTACCTCTTCAACTTTAATTATTGTGGCAACTGCTTACAATACTTTATTTTTTAGCAGATGAGTAAAGTATCTGATAAACTAAAACTTTTGATGCTCACAAGAAATCGTTCCTGGTGTCTACTTGAATTATTAGGCAGTGTATGAAGCTTACAAAGAGAGGGATGTAAAAGCAGAGACAATATTTGCATTTGCTTGCAAAATGGTATTTTCGTAGAACAGGTTAAAACGGGTAAAGCGGTCATAGTTCAAGCAAAAAAGTAGCGATCCAGCCGATCCAAAGTATTTACAATTTGTGCGGGGAATCTGAGCGATTCCCACGGTCAACAGAAATCTTTAAAAACAACCTGGAGCACAAAGGACCTGACGTTTCGTGTTTACTCTAAACACATCTTCTGGGGACTTCCAAAGGAACTTTGGTGGATGTTACAGTAACAGCGTTTCCCTCTGTTGGTTCTTATCTTTCAAAAAAGGGTGGGAAACCAGCTGTCATAGCGGAGGCAGTCTCTGATCCTACTCAGTCATAGATCAGAGACCGCCTCCGCTATGACAGCTGGTTTCCCGCCCTTTTTTGAAAGATAAGAACCAACAGAGGGAAACGCTGTTACTGTAACATCCACCAAAGTTCCTTTGGAAGTCCCCAGAAGATGTGTTTAGAGTAAACACGAAACGTCGGGTCCTTTGTGCTCCAGGTTGTTTTTAAAGATTTCTGTTGACCGTGGGAATCGCTCAGATTACCCGGACAAATTGTAAATACTTTGGATCGGCTGGATCGCTACTTTTTTGCTTGAACTATGACCGCTTTACCCGTTTTAACCTGTTCTACGAAGATTGTTGCCGGTTATAACAGTTTCCGCTCGAAAATAAAATGGTATTTGCATAATATAAAGAACTGTAGCCTATTTCTTATTGCTTGTAATGTTACAGCTTCTGAAATATTTTCTGAACGCTACCTTGAGAGTGAAAATACACACACCCACTTGTTGCATGATCACTGCTTAAATACTCATCATGTAATGGCTTGAACCCCAGAGTCTGTAGGCTTCCGCGGTATGCGGAATCAAACATTACCATCATCAAGTCTCCTGTTTCTTACGGTTGCATGGCATCACTGAGTTGATTGTTGGCCAGTGCAGTGCCTAAAGATGACCAAGTTCACATGTGGTTAGAGCTGTCATCTGAGATGCTCTTTGGGGGCAACCACAGAGTTAACTTGAATGAGTCGTTATAAGTATCATCTTTAAGTGCTATCAGCAGTTTGTCTGAAAAATATTTCTGCCTGGAACCCTGGATAGCCAACAAGAGTCAGTGTAGACAATACTGAGACGGGACAATGGTCTATAACGTAGCTGCCTAGGTTCCTAGTCATTTACAATGGTCTGTTAAAGAGATAAATGACCACAAACAGTTTTGACCACAAAAACTGCAATGTGCAGGTCAGTGGATTTTTGTGTTATTGATGTGACTCTCTCTCTCTCTCTCTCTCACACACACACACACACACACACACACACCTTACATTCAATTGCAACCCATAATCATCATTTTGAATGTAAAATATTTAACATTGGTTCAGCTAAATTTAACAACAAGGCATCCAATGCTCATAATTTTATTCCGAGTCCTTATATAAGTTACCCTTTAAAAAAATTAACAGCCCAATCCTATGCATTTTTACTTGGAAATAACTCCCATCAAGTTCCATGAAGTGTACTGCCAAGTAAGGGACCAAGTGAACACAACATGAGAAAGTTAGCAGCTTGCTTGGGGAATGTGTGCAATTGACATTGGGGGCAGAAAGCTGCAAGAGACAATTAACCATTTCTCCCCCCATGCCATTTCCTTCATGTACAATTCCCCTGCTTCTCTTTATTTACAAAATTTATAAGCTGCTTTCCACAGTAAGTGCTCAAACCAGCACACAGACATTTTATAAGAACATAAGAAGAGCCCTGCTGGATCAGGCCAAAAGCCCATCTAGTCCAGCTTCCTGTGTCACACAGTGGCCCCACCAGATGCCTCAGGGAGCACACAAGACAACAAGATACCTGTGTCCAGTCGCCACTCCCTTGCACCTGGCACAGAGAAAACCCACTTCTAAAACCAGGAGGTTGCTTATGGCTTGTAACCTGTGATGGTCTTTTCCTCCATGAATCTGTCCAAACCCCTTTTAAAGGCATCTAGGCCAGATGCCATCACCACATCCTGTGGCAAGGAGTTCCACAGATGAATTACACGCTGGGTAAAGAAATATTTTCTTTTGTCTGTTCTAACTCTCCCTCCACTCAATTTTAGTGCATGTTCTGGTGTTGTGCGAGAGGGAGAAGAATTTCCCTCTATCCACTCTCTCCATCCCATGCATAATTTTATAAGTCTCAATCATGTCCCCCCTCAGGCGCCTTTTTTCTAGGCTGAAAAGCCCCAGCCGCCGCACACTGGGTCGACACTTTCATCGACCTGTCCACCAGCACCCCAAGATCTCTCTCTCTTGATCCGTCACAGACAACTCAGAACCCATTAGCGTATATTAAAAATTAGCGTATTTTAAAAATTATGAAAAGAAAAAACAAACAAACAATCAAAAAACAAAATTGGTACCAATCTCTTTTCTCCTTTTCAGCTAATAGCAGCTTTAGAAAGAGAGAAAGGGAGTTTCTCCCTTTCAGACTGGGGTAATACAGCAGACGGAAGGGTTAACCTCTACTCCCTAGCACCAATTGAAATGTCCCTCCTATGCAGCTGCTTTTATGTAAAGAAAAAAAAACTTGGGGAGATCCAATCATCAATCTCCCATGTCTCATCAAGTTGGCTCTAAGTGTGCATAGGATGAAACCTGGGTATTATTGGATCCCACAAACTGAAAAAAAGAATAAGTCCAAAAAAAGGCTTTTAAAATGATCCAGTTGATCTTTTACTACCAGCTGCCCTGTTCTCTAAATATGGATTTACTTTGCTTATTATTTGCCAGTTTTCTCACTTAGATACAATGGCACTAACCCAGTAAGCCCCCTTACAGGGACACAAAAGCTAATGTTATCCAAAGCCTTGCTTCATGGGCAAATTGCCTGCTAGCCCTTCTCTGGATCAGGGCCAATAACCTCTGAATTGTGTGAATAAATGCTTTTAAAGAAGACAGAAATCAGTTCCTTGCCCTGACACTGCTCTGATTAAGGGCATGATAAGAAAAAAAAACCTGGTTGCCTTTTGTTCTCAAACTCCCTGAGAACATCCCAAGAATTAAATAAGCTTAACCATTAAGGAAAAGTTTACTGATTATAATAGGCAGTAGGAATTAGAACAAGTTATTAAGGGAAGAATAATTGCTATTGTAAGATCAACATTTGATTCATGTTTTAAAAGATTTAAGAATAATAAACCTTTTTTAATGAAGGAAAATTGTCTAGGAAATTAATGACTGAGTCCCAACAATTTTGACCAGTATTTAGATCTCCAATATCCTTCCTCCGGTATGTATATTTCATATATTATTATCCAGGGATGTGGATCAAGTCTCTGACTCCAAGTCCCAAGTCCTTGCCCCCAAGTCCCGAGTCTTTGGTTGAAAGTTGTGAGTCCCTATCTATTTAGTGGGGAAAACAGGGTTAAACCTGAATAAAATTCAACTTGTCATAAAAGGCTCCAAGTCTCGAGTCGAGTCTTTTACAATCGCCGAGTCAAGTCCAAGTCAAGTCACTGACATGACTTGAGTCCAACTCGAGTCCGAGTTGATAGACTCAGGTCTACATCACTGATTATTACTAGTATTAACACATGTCATCTGCAGTTCCAACCATGAGTGCCAGGAGATAAGTCCCACTGTGACACTTATTTCCAAGTAAAGATGCTGAAGATCAAAGTGTTACTATGCAATTTGCCTGAACAAAGAGTTGTCAAGCTTGACCAAAAAATTGACTATAGCTGTGAAAAACTTGTTTCCTAAAACCAGTCTAGTTCTAGGAGCCACCCTGGTGGATAGTGGACTGGGAAAAATGGAGCTTAAATCTTTGCTCCGATATACAGGTCATGGGGTTGCTTTGGGAAAATCTTGCTCTCTCAGCCTAACGTACATCACAGGGTTGTTGTAAGGATAAACAGGTTAATCCTGATGTCCAAGGATGGACTCCGTGTGGAGAGGAAGACATTGGCTTCCATTGGCCCTGCACTGTGTCAATTAGCCTCAAGCCAGATTTTGCTGCTGGGAGCCGTAGTGGGAGCTGCATGGGGACAGCCCTTGTGGCTCAATTCTGCTGAAAACACCATCCTCATTCCCACAGCAACCAGGATGCTAAATCCAGTTATTTCAGGAGAGGAGGAGGATATTGTAGAGGTTGCAACTGGATGATGAGGCCAATGGGGTCCAAGGGTCATGACAGCTAGTCTTTTGGAGGCTACCAGGTAGGAGGAGGAACTAGGTGACTGAGCAGCTCCCTCTCCACTGAAGACATTTTCTCCCACTGGACCTTGGGGTCACAATCCCAAAGTTGAAGACCACCCCTCTAAAGCTGACACTGAAAGACCCACTTCCGGGTCGCGCGAAGGCTCCTCTCTCCTCCTAGGCTTCCCCCAAGCCTGAGATGAGTCTTTGTGCGACCCGAAAGTGGGTCTTTCAGCTTCAAAGACTGCTTTGGAGCATTGGAAATGGCACAGTTTGCCTGCTCAAAAGGTAGAAACAGCGATTTGGGGGCTTAGGTTTATACAGTGGACTTTACTATATGCGGATTTGCGGGTGGTCCAGAACGGAACCCCCGCAGATACCGAGGTCCAACTGTATATGAAATTGCCTATCCTTCCAATTTCCCATCTTCACTTTCCTTGTCTTCATTTGCTGTCTCCCTTGTGTCTTTTTAGATTACAAGCTCCATGGGATAGGGAGCTGCCTTCTCATTCCATGTAAAGCACCACACACACACTGATGGGGAGAAATACCATCCAAAAGTTTAGATATTAGAAATCAGCACCAAAACAATTCATGATATTAGTTGGAGATTTTTGTGCAACCAATAGAAAAAGAGAAAGGAAGGGAGGGGGAAGAGTTACAACTGAAATGCATATCAAACAGCATTAGGCAACTTCTACATTATGAATTTTAGTATAAACACGTCTGAACCTAGAGTGTACAACAAACTAGAGTGTAGAAGTCAATATGAATTAAATGAAAAGATATTTGAAAGATTCATATAATGGAATCACAGAGTTGGAAGGGACGTACAAGATCAGAGTCCAACCCCCTAGACCAGCATTTCTCAAACTGTGGGTCAGAACCAACTTGGTGGGTCGCGATCTGACTTCTGGTGGGTCCCACAGACCCTCCAATGATGGCTGATGGAAGATTAGATAACTAATTGCCTCAAGTCCCGAGGCTATTCAAAAAACCATATAGCTGCTAATTTCCCCCCAAGCAAAGAATTTCCCCCCTCAGCAAAGAACTGAGCTCCTGCAGTTTGCAAACTTGTGTAAATATAGGGAGATAAACGTTTGAGCATATTTTTTATGGTGCCCCCCCCCAGTCCCTTAATGACAGGTATACTTGTAAATAAATAAATAAAAATATTTCTTTCTAGATTACCTTTTTCTAAAGTCTCGTAAACCTAGGTGGGTCCTGATATCAATCAATCAAAAACGTTTAATGGCATAAAGAAAAACCATACAAGAACAAGAAACAAAAAGCCAGCCAACCTAAGATACAAATACAACAACACTTACATAAGATAACTTAATAACAAACATGTTATAATAAGAAAATGAAATGAAATAAAATCAATAAAAAAACTATAGCTCTAATCACTCTCTTGTAAAAAACAGAATTACAAATAGAGTTATGACTGATCAAGATAAAATAAAGATAGTTAGCTACCATCAGCGTACGACTCTCATTTTTCCCATCCAGTAAAAACCAAATAGTATCAGCATCTGAATGGGTCCTGACAAAGTGTCATTTAAAAAAGTATGTCCCGGTGCTAAAAGGTTCAGGAACCACTGCCCTAGACTACCAAAATGCATTATTTTACATTTATCTCTGTTGAAGCAATTTGTTTGCATTTGCCTCTTGGATCCTGTCCTTGTCCTCTAAGGCAGCAGTTCTCAAACTTTTTTTGTCATTAGAGCCCTATACAATCCTAAAAGGAGTCTCAGGAAGCCCCGCCAGTGCATGCACAGAGGCTTGGGGAACACCAGTGAATGCACAGAGTGGCACAGTGGCAAGCCCAACGCCAAATACCGGTGGAGAGCCAGAACTGGAGGGGAATGAGGAAGGAGAGCAACGAAAGGTGGGAGGGAGGGATGAGCAAACTGGGCAGGGGGTAGATGGCTGCCACTTATGGTGTGCTTGTAGAGCCCTTGAAGTTATCTCAGGGAGTCCCTGGGCTCCTAGAAGCACACTTTGAGAAACGATGCTCTGCGATATTAGCTACCCCTCCCATTTGGGTGTTCGGGTGTTCCCATTTGATAAGCATCCCTTCTAGTCCCTCATCCAAGTACTTTATAAAGACAATGAACAACATTGGGCCCAACCCTTGCTCCGGCACTTTCCTAGATTTTAACGTCAGGCTGACTGGTAAGTAGTTGCCCGGATCTCCTTTTTTCCTTTTCTAGAAGAAAGGGACCACATTCGCTCATCTCTAGTCTCCTGGCAGTTCCCCTGGAGTTCCTGAAGACTTCGAGATAACAGCCACCAGTTCTTTGAGCACCTATGGATGTAGCTCATCTGGCTCTACAGACTTGAATTCATTTCGAGCAGCTAAAGAATCCCAAACCACATCTTACCTATCCTAGGTGGTAGTTTCCACACACTCTGTTGTTCTATTTTCACTAGGTTGAACACAGTCTCATTTGCAGAAGACAGAGCGAAACCAGGAGTTAATTGGTTCTGCCTTCTCTCCATCACCCATTTACATTTCACCATCTTTCCCATGTAGTGGGCCCACCACTTCCTTGCTCCTCCTCCAGCACTGAACAATACCATAAAACCCCTTTTTGTTTTTCTTTACCTCCCTTGCTAACTTAAGCTCACTAAGCTTTAGACTCCTGACTACCTACACTTAGCTGCTATTCATCTTTGTCAATTTGCCCCTCCTGACATTTCCCATACGTATCCCTCTTACGTACCAACTCCTCAGAAAGCTCCGTATAGAGTCATATTGGGCAAAATCCTGTGTAAGGATCCGGCCGGCAGCCCAGGGCCGCCCGCCGGATCCTGTTCTTGCCGTGGACTGCAATGTGGCGGGCCAGAGGTCTACTTGGGGAAGGGGACGTTTGTCCCCTTCCCCAGGTGTAAACCAGGGCCGGCCCTATCGGCCTCCTCGGATTTCCGCCAGTAGGAGGCCGTGTAATGGCCGAGCCAGCCCAGCGGGAATGGGGATATGGCCGATGCCATCTCCGCCCCCTCCCGGGCCAGCTTGCCCAATGGCCCCCTCCCTCGCCACCCGGACCACTCATGTGGCTGCTGGCGGGAGCCTTACCTGCTTCCGGCGGTCGCATGCTTGTCCTGACAGCGGAGTGAGGGAGGCCGGACTTGTGCCGGCCCTCCTTACTTCAAAGTAGGCCGGCGTCAGAATCCTAGACAGGATTTCGCTGCCCATTATCGTGAAGTCACAACTCAAAATAATGAGACTTCAAACAGACTTATGTATGGAACCATACAGATCATATCTACCTCATTTTCACTCAAAGTTCTCACCGGGACCTACCGTACATACACGGAGTCCAACCCATACAGGCCTAATCTATGTGATTTGTGGTCAAAATAATACATGTGAAGTGCTTTGCACACTCAAAAAGTACTATCACATGCCAAGGATTAGTATTACAAATGGTATGTAGACGGGATCTATGCACACTGGGTCATACACATGCCTCACTCACACACAGAATTTGAATGCTTGCACAAGTATAGTGAAATATGCAAATGCAAGAAAATAAAGAACAGTAATATAAGATATACCAGAAAACTCCTGTGTGGCTAAAATCATGAGACGGCAGAACATTAACTTATTGTGGCAAAATCATTTTGTAAAAACAGGAAGTTCTGCTACTGATAGACAGACCCTTTCCAAGGTCAAAAGAAGAGTTCTACAGACAGCTGCCATAAACAGAGCTCTCTCTCTCTCGTTCATATTATGTGTGCGCGAGTGTATAATCTGCGTGCCAAACCACTGCAATTCTTAAAGAGTTGCGTAGAAAGGTAAAATGCAATGACTCCCCTCCCCTTTGTTCAAATAATCACAGGTGGCTGGTGTTCATGGAACTATTCCGAAGTTAATGGAATAAATGCAAACATATAGTTTATTTTTGTCATCTGGTTTGTCTTAATCATGATCTAAAAATTCATTTATAAGCCAGTATACAAAATGCCATGTTTATATCAATATCATATGCAGCCTGCTTGAAACAGTACACATTAGAATGAAGAACAGAAATCTGTGTAATGGTCAAAGACAACCAATAACAAAACCACTAAATTCTAGTTGTCAAACATAATTTACCATGTATATTTCTTCATTTTTTTTCTGATAAAACAGAAATTATTAAAATTAAAGTGATATGGGTGAGTGTTTATGGCTTCCTATTAAAAACCTGACTTACAGCAGTATCGATTTAAGTTTAAGGCAGAAGAAAATCATATAGAGATCTCTGTGCGATGGCCTGGTGACTTTATATCCTCTTGTCAAACCTCAGCAGTTTTATTTGTAGTGATACATGCCGAAGAAGGTTGGAGGTTAAAGTTGATAGGAGGGCCAGCAGGAAAGGCAACCAACTTCTTTCAAAAGATTACAACCTTTAACATATTTGTATCTGTCAGTAGTTGCTGTCAACGTTAAAAGTGCACATTTTATGCACTCTGAAAATTGAACCCAAAATTCTAGCTCATATGAATTAAGTAAATGCCCTTTGCACTTTTATTATAATCACAGACTTCCAATGTTACACACACACACACACACACACACACACACACACACACACACACACACACACACACAGAGAGAGAGAGAGAGAGAGACTGTGATTTGGACAAGTACAGGAACAGAACTGAGACTAGAGGATACATGAAAACAGTTGTTCCACATATGCAATAACACCTCCTAAGATTCACAACCTAGAGATGGGACCAGGATTTTGTAGCCAAATGTTCTGGAATGCAGATACAAAACCAGTTGTTACGTGGAGTTGTTCAACCAGTTGTTCAAACTTCTTATAGGCCTTTTCAAAATTTCTGCTGGGAACTCCTACTAGCTGCTATAATTGGATCATCCAAACTTTGCATGAAAGGATAAACCTGGTAGGTAGTTTCTTTTGTGCAACAAAGAAATTCTGGACTGTTATGAGTCCCTTTATGTATCTTAAACACAACGATGACAAGGAAAATACAAATAGAAATATCAGCAAAACAAAATAACCGGTGACAGCATTATACATAGTTACAGGAATACTGGATAAGACACAACACTTAAAATAAGAACACATGTGGTTTAATTTCATAAGATAAGGGGCCCCCTACACCACTCAGTTCTGTTCTTATGCTGGACTGGTGTGGCTTAATTAATTATAGAAAATACATATGTACAGTATGTGTTGTCCATAACTAGTAATTGTTAGAACAGGAAAAAAAATACTTAAAGTATTTGCAGCTGCAAAGCTGCTTGCTGCCCGTCTCTCTCTCACCTGGGCTCTCAGTGAGAGCAACCTCAGCCCAGCAGATGCTTTACACAGCAGGAGGAAGGTGTGCGGTGGTGGGCAGGGGTAGGGGGAAGGAATGGGGGGGGGCTCATGTACTTATAATGCCAGTGGATAAGTCAAAATGTGTTAGTAGGCTAGATGTGGCCTATGGGCCATAGTTTGGGAAACCCTGCAAAAAATGCTTGAAATTTGTTTTTGTACATATGATAGTGCCATTGTTTTTAATACTGTATTTCTTCAATTCTAAGACGCATGTTTTTTCCCAACTAAGCATTTCAAAAAATGGGGTGCGTCTTAGAATCGAAGGTCTCAAAAAAGCACCCCAAAATTGAAGATCAGGCCTCCCTGATCTTCAGTTCGGCAAAAAACGGTGATTTTCAGCCATTTCCGGTTTTTGCGAAAACCAGAACTGCCCAAAAATCGCTGTTTTTTACCGAACTGAAGATCAGGGAGGCTTGCAGAGGGTTGCGCAGGCCTCCCTGAAGCTCCCCCAAGCCCAGGTAACGAAGGAAATGGCACTTTCTGACGGGGCCAGAAATGCTATGCAAAGGCAGTGCACTCAGTCATCCTCAGCTGCAGGAGACATGCTGGGGAGAGCTGAGCAGGTAGATTTAATGAAGGGAGGCGAGTCTTACAATTGATGGGTTTTTTTCCCCTGCTGGTGGTACTGAAAGTAAAGGTGCGCCTTAGAATCGATGGCGCCTTAGATTCGAAGAAATACGGTAGTTGTTCATTGTAAAATGTAAAATGCCTTGTGCCCATTTTAACATGGAAAGGCGGGGTAGAAATAAATAAAAAATAATACTTAATAAAGAAGCAACCAAGTGGATCTCTAGGGAAAGTACTGCAAAATGGGGCACCACCAAAGATTAGATTGCCTTCCACCGCACCCTAGAATTGAAGGCACTTGGAGAAAAACTTAATGCTCAAGAAGTTGCATATGGAAGAAGGTGGTCTTTCAGTTAGCCATGAAATTGATATAATTACTGAGCTTACTTTCAGAGTAATTAATACTTACTTTGAAATACTTAAGAGGTTTTTAAAGTCATTTTCCTGCAATTTTGTTGTTTATTCGTTCAGTCGCTTCTGACTCTTTGTGACATCATGGACCAGCCCACGTCAGAGCTTCCTGTCAGCCGTCGCCACCCCCAGCTCCCCCAAGGTCATGTCTGTCACCTCCAGAATATCACCCATCCATCTTTCACCTTTACAGTTTGGGACCAGTGTATTTGTGGGATCGCCTTCTTCTGTATAATCTGACCTCTCAGGTAAACTGAGGACTGTTTTAGCTGTGCCGCCATTGTTAGAGGTAAAGGGGATGGTGGCAAGGAATAGGGCCTTCTTAACGGTGGTACCTTGACTATGACATCCCCTGCCCCGAACTGTTCTCTGAATTGAGAACTGCTCCCTCCTTGGAGGCCTTCCAGTGGGACCTTAAGGCATTTTTGGTTACAATGGCTTTTGACTGTGGATGTTGACAATGACTGGACTCTCAGATATGATTTGATTGGTGATTCAGCTGGTGCTGGCAAGTTGATGATGCATTTGAGGTTTTACTGTTTTATTTATTGTTGTTCAGTGTTTTAATGGTTGTAAGCCGCCTTGGATGCTTTTACCAGGAGAAATCCATTAAATAAATAGATAACCCATAAAAAGACTATGCATGAATAATATCAGGCTCAGATAGGCTATTAAACACCAGGCCTCTTGCTATTAGAGAGTCAAGAAAATAATAGCTAAAACACTAATAAAACAATAAACGCTTGCCCACTGAAAATATATCAAAATCTGTCATGTCATTTAAGTATATAGATCTATTGAACGTTGACAATTAAATTTTGGGTGTGATATTGGTGAAACTGCTGTTTAGCCATATCCAAAGGTTTGTGCATGTCTACTAGAATCTTTGATTTCTTTCTTTTAAATGGGACTATATCCATACCATATCAAAATATGCTTTCTAAGTTTTCCTCATTTTTAGTTGAAGGACTGAAAAGTTCAAGTAAGTCTAAATCTCCCATGGGGGCATGGAACTAGTCATTCAGTTCTTCAAATACAACATAGTGTTATTCTCAACATTAGCAAGTTATATTAATATTTTAAGATGCTGAAAAAGCATTTGACAATGTAGAATGAAGTTAAACTTTGAACCAAACATTAATAACTGGATAAACCTTACTACAGTATACACAAAGATTCTAAAGCAAAACTAATGGTAAAGTCACACAGAGATCTTTGTGGTACTATTATCCCAAGCAAACTTTACAACATGCACAGTGGTGATGATCTAATCTGCTGGAAATGTAGAAAAGAAGCATGTACTGTACATTCTTTGGTCTGTTATTATGCGTAGTATAAGAACTAACTTGAAAAAAATATGACACACAATATGAGACACATATATGAGACACAATATCTCAGTTACTGGATTGCTAAGTCTTCTTACATATACAAAACCCAGAAAAACTAGAGCGCTCATAGCAGATATGTTAATTATAGCAAGAATACTCAAAACAATGATGGACAAATAAAACCTCTAATGTGCAAAAATGTGAACATTTAGTGTTTGAATATGCTGACATAGTGTATGAAAGAACAAACACACAGAGTGTTGTATTTTTACTGCTTAATGGTTGACCTTAACAGATATTTGAGTTGGATCCTAATGAAGATTTCAACAAGTAGAATATCATGTCAGATCTCAGAAAGGGGGATGACGACGACAATTTCTGCTCCACTGGTAGCTCTGAGTGCCATGTATCACACAATTTTCCTGAAGGTCCTTTGACCCACATTCATCTTTTGAGGAAGAGCTGGGCACTGCAGGATGACAAGGAGGGGATGGGAAAACCCCACCCTGCAAATGGATCACACTCATGGTTCTCTGGATACAATGCATATTCACAAGAATATTTCACATATTTAAGATATTATGAAATACTGCATTATGAAATTACCATATTACACATACATAAAAATTGTTGATAGCCATGTTGGTCCATAAGAAAAAAACACAGAAGTCAGATTCTAGTCCTACCTTTATATGACCAATCAAAATTGTGAGCAGCTAGTTTTTCAGCCTGGTGAAAAGTTCTGAAGAATCTAAAGGTGTTATTTTGTCCAGAGGAGGAGCCAGACCATTTTTGATCCGGGGCCCAAACCCTTGACGCCCCCCCCCATAAAAACGCGCGGCCGTAATCCTTTACGCCCCACAGCGCAGCCACGCAGCAAATTTTTGGGATTTTTTTATTTCAGTTTGGAAGCCTCCTTGTCCACTTTGTACCTCCTGTCTCCATTTCCAGCAGCACACACGATGAGGTATTCATAATGATGTGAATTTTGCTCTGCAGAATAAACTTGAAAGTGTTCCAAACATCAATTTTGTGAATTTTGCTCTGCAGAATAAACTTGAAAGTGTATTGCCCCTTAATGCCCTCTGGGGGGGGGGGTGAATCAGGACTCCTGGGCTGCTAGGCAAGGCTGCAATGCAAGGGGGGGGAACTACAAAGCCCCGTTACTAGCCGCCTTGGGTCCCTTCGGGGAGAAAGGCGGGATATAAATATTGTAAATAAATAAATAATAAATACTTCTAAAAAAAACCTTTAAAAAACCCAGAAAAAAACAGGAAAAAACAAAAGAAAAAACCGAAACCTAGGATGTCTCCCGCCCCTCCAGAGGCCCTCTACGCCCCCCCCAGGAGCCTCTCCGCCCTTACGCCCTGGGGCCCACTGCCCCAGGGCCCCATATCAGCCTACGCCCCTGATTTTGTCTGCTTGTCCTAGTACAGACAGTGGCTGTGAATGCCGAGGTATGTACGTGGGGGCACGTGAGCACACACACACGCACAACATAAAATGTGGTAGCTTCACATGTTCATATTTTGCCAGGACAGATGAAAGAATATGTCTTTCCTGCTTATTTATCTCTTAGTGAAAATAGAGGATCTCTGTATTGCCCTGAGAAACTAAAAGGCAATTGGACCTGTCTTTTTAGATAACAGTATTTAAGCAGTCCACTATTTCCTCACCTGTCTTCCTGTTGTTACTTTGTAAAGTACTATGAACCTTAATAGTGCTTTATCATTAATTATGGACAGGCAGGCAGATTCTTGGGCCTCATTGACTCACAGCAGTATTAAAGTTGCTAGCGTATAATGCTCTGATTAATGGGAGATTAGTACATTCTCCTCATAAAGACAATTAAATATAAATACATTCAAGAACTCTCATGTTCTTGCAATTCTCATGCTAAAGTAGTCCTTATTCATACTGATTGAATGTTCCACATTTACCTTAGGAGATACCTGATGCTGCAACTCTACAAGCTTTGCAAAGGAAGAACTTCTTCAGATAGCATTGCAATATACAGTAAGCATTAAGTGATGGGCAGCCCAATCCTAACCAGGAGCAATGCAGTGGGGCCGCGCGGCCCACGCTGCATCCTGTCCCGGCATGGAGCAGGCTAGAGGTCTCCTCGAGGTAAGGGGACATTAATCTCCTTACCCTGGGTAAAGCCCCAGCCTGCGCAATGGGGCTACTTGGATCTGCGCCTGCTAAATCATTGGCACAGAACTGAGAAGGCTTATGTTAGGCTTCCAAGCCTGAGAGGGGACACAGAATTCAGCATGTGCCAGAGCCGCCAGTCCCACCTCCTGTGCTTGAACCAGCCCTGTCTCCACCCTCCCTTGTTATACCCCTCCTCGCCCTCACTCAGTTCCTGCGCCGCTCAGTGGTGGCGCATGGTCCAGCTGGATTCAGTGCTAGTGGGATGGTGCAGACTTTCCCACCGGTGCTACTTACTCTCTGGTTGTCACAACATGCTTTATGGCATGTTTATGACACCGTAGGCCGGCGCAGTGGCCCAACGTGTGGATAGTATTGCGGCGCCAGAGTGAGTAACAGGAATGAAACTCTATGGCAATTTACAAACCCTTATACTCAATTGAAGAATTTTTGTGAAATTTTAACTTGAAAGCTGAGAGGCTCATATTTTTTCCTACTATGAGCAAGAAACTAGAAGGAAATAGATAAAGTGAAAAGGCACTAGGACAGGGGTGGGGAACCTCCGGCCCGCGGGCCTGATCCGGCCCGATCCAGCCCGCGGGCCCGATCCGGCCCGCGCGGGACCGGCCCGATCCGGCCCGCGTGGGACTGGACCGGAGGCTCCGGAGGATCCACCGCCGCTTTCCCGCGCCTCCTTGGTTTGAAATCGGCCTTCGCACAGCGCTGCTGAAGCCGAGATTGCCCTCTCAGCGATCTCGGCTTCAGCGGCGCTGTGCGCAGGTCCAGGAAGGCCACTTTCCAGGAAGCGGCCTTCCTGGACCTGCGCACAGCGCCACTGAAGCCGAGATTTCCCTCTCGGCGATCTCGGCTTCAGCGGCGCTGTGCGCAGGTCCAGGAAGGCCGCTTTCACAGCGCTGCTGAAGCCGAGATTGCCCTCTCGGCGATCTCGGCTTCAGCGGCGCCGTGCGCAGGTCCAGGAAGGCCGCTTTCCAGGAAGCGGCCTTTCTGGACCTGCGCACAGCGCCGCTGAAGCCGAGATCTCTGAGAGGGAAATCTCGGCTTCAGCAGCGCTGTGCGAAGGCCGATTTTAAACCAAGGAAGCGCGGGAAAGCGGCGGCGGCCCCGGCCCGGAGCAGAGGTAAGGAGAGCAGTGGGAGGGAGGGAGAGCGAGCGGTGGGTGGGTGGGCGAGGGCGAGCGGTGGGTGGGTGGTAAATTCGCGCGGGGGGTCAAATTTGTGGTGGGGGGCCCCAAAATTTCAGCCGACCTAATGGCCGGCCCGCGGCCAATTTTCCCCATGGGAAAATGGCCCCCCACCCCAAAAAGGTTCCCCACCCCTGCACTAGGAAGTGAAAGAGCAAATCTCTTCTCTAAGACCATAGTTACCAATAACTCTTTGCACCAATTCAAAATAAAAATGAAAATAAAAATTAGTAGCCCATACTTCTCAGATGCTGACATGCCCTATAATGCCCACTCTTTTTACTGACCTTTGCACATGCTCTTGGCTGTAACATCCTCTATTCTTAAAAGCCATTCCTCTTTATGAATCCATTTTCAGGTTCCTCTCTAACCTCTGTGCACAAAGCATCTTACACCCAACTAAGACCTTCTTTGACTTTCATATAAAGCAGTTTAACAGCATAATCCTGACTAGGATCCGGCCGGTGGCCCATGGCCGCCCGCCGGACCTTGTGCACCGGCAGCCAGCCTAGCTGCCAGGCCGGAGGTGTACTCGGGGAAGGGGATGCTCGTCCCCTTCCCTGAGTGTAAAAAGAGGCCGCCCGGATGGGCCTCCTTGGATTTCCGCCAGCTATTTTGCTGGTGGAAGTAAGAGGAGGCTGTGTAAAGGCCCCGGCGCACCGCGGGGGTCAGGATAATGCCAAAGGCCATCCCCCTCCCCCTCCCAGGCTGCCTGGGCCAATGGCCACCCTCCCCCGCCCAGTGAACAGCCCCCTCCCCAGCCGCTGGATCCTGACCTACCTGTGTCCGGTGTCGGCGGGGTCCTCCCGGTGCTGGAGCTGGGAAGGCCGGCCTTGCCGACTCTTGAGGAGGCACAAACGTGCCTTACCGCACGTTTGCGACATCTTCTGGCGCCGGAACTCTCATTCCGGCACCGGAGTTTTTGGTAGGATTGCACAGTAAAAGTCAGATGAGCCACCTTCTCATCTCCTATCTTGTTTTTTAGCAGCTTGCAGCAACTATTTACCTAAACCATTTCCTTCGTTTCTTGTACTGAACTATGAACTACCGTATTTATCGGCGTATAAAACACACCAGCGTATAAGACACACCTTCCTTTTGGCCCTGGGTTTCAAGAAAAAAAGATTTAAAGCATTTTTGGGCCACTTGGCCACTTACTGCTTGACTGCTTAATTAGCTAATTTACATAAATTGCACAAAAATACCAGGATCTCTTTTAAAACACACAGCAATAAGACACATGAACAAAATGCACCAGAACATAAATCCCAAGTACAACACCCCCGACTCAACTCTTTTCTCCCCCCAACCCACCCATGCACAGTTTCCAAAGTAAACATAAATTCCAAGTACAAAACCCCCCAGACTCAACTCTTTTCCCCCACCCCACCCATGCAGTTTCCAAAGTAAACATAAAAGTACAAAAAAAAACCCAGACTCAACTCTTACCCCACCCCACCTATCACCGTTTTCAAAGCCTCCCCAACTAGGCCCAGTTCAGAAGCTTACCCAAGTTGCATTCTGAGGAGAGCTGGGAAGACCACGCCCTCTGTAGCTCAGCTGAACTGAACTGAGGAGCACAGCGCCCTCTGCTGGCTGCTGAGAAGCTCAACTCATGCACGTGCATAAATTAAACCCGACAAACAGCTGTAGATCGGATAGATTAGTTAGGGGAGAAAGCACAAGGGAGCTCTCCGGCTCTGGAAAAACGCGGTAAGCCCGAAAATGCTTTAAAATGGGCGGGGAAGAGATTTTTTAGTATTGGCGTATAAGACGCACCCTACTATTTTGGGTCACAAATTTAGGCAAAAAGTGCGTCTTATACGCCAATAAATATGGTAAATATGTATAGCTTCAAAAGCAACTCTTATGGTGTTACAAGCAATATAATCAAATGTATTTGGGGCATGCTATTTTATTTTACATGCCGACACTACACTTTGAAAGGTAGAATAGTATGAAATTAATCCAGAAGGCTAAGCTCTGTTTTTGAAGATTCTTTCCTATTTGTTTTCTTGCACATAACAAAGAATCTTAGGCTATTTCAAATGAAAGTACATGAGATAGATGGGATTTTGTTAACAAGGTATTTATTCTGATTCATAAGGTCTAAATAATAAACTTCTATTATTTTTAAGTGTTTAGAAATAACCCTACCTCAGTTCCAAACTGAATACCAACAAGATCACAAATGCTAATTTTTGGAGTGTGAAATCTTGCATTGTTCCTAGGGCAAAACCTATAATATTTACAGAAAATGAGTTTTCAACAACTGAAGCCATGTGTTGAAAATACACTTCTGTGAAGTTGATTTATCTGTGGAACAAGCTCCAGAAAAAGAAAGATAACTTGCACATAAATTCATTTGGTGCTTGGTTATGACAAACCAGCTGGTCAATGTAATTGATGGACTTGCTCTGGGGTGAGAGCAAACCAAGCTTACAAAAACCTTCTCAAACAAGACAAGGCTGAGGAAAGGAGCCAAGCTCTAAAAGATGAACGAGTCAAGGTTATTTGTAAGCAACTACTTATCACACAGTCAGGTTACCCTTTTCTTAGTGTGCCAAAAGCAGTTTAGCTCAATTAAGTTCTCAGAGACACTGCTAATTAAGCGTTTTTTTCCCCGCACTAAGCTCAAAAGGGCAAATAAATGCATTTTCACATTTAAAAAATGGCACCAGTGACATTACTGAAGCAAAGGTAATATACCCAATGGTGAGAATAGTTACAATTGTAAATACAGTACATAACAAGTACCGGTACATGTTAAGCACATTTATCAAGAAAACAGTGGTCTAATTATGATCTACATATTTGAATTTCCATATTAATTCCTACAAGCAAAATACCTAACAAGTCCCTAACATTTTAAGGTTTATCTATGAAATGTCCCATTCATGTTAATTGATCATGTCACTAACTCCATATCAAATATTCTCCCTCCCCAACTTAATCCAGACAAGAGGGTGCTGTTGAGGGCAGTATTAAAATCAACTGTTTCATTATTTACTAAATATTAACGGCCGATTCTTCTTCTTCCATAGGAACAGAATATACAACCCTATTAATGCAGTAACAATATGACATTTTATAAAGTCAATTTTTAATTAATGTGAAGCAAAATAAAGTCTGTTTCACAAAAAAAAAATATTTAGGGTCTACAAAATCCTTTCAGTTTTCCTGCCAGTTCTCTAACCAGGCTGGATTGCTTTCTTTATCTTTTAGACAGAAACAACTGAAAGATGATATGCTAAAAGACTTGTGCCCTCTCTTCTTCTTACCCTGTAATTAAGGCATTTTAACACATTTCTTATTTTAGTAGTAAAGAAAACATGCTGTTAAAATTCACATAATGAGACAATTTTGAATTTAACAACCACAAGTATTTACACCATAAAAATTGTCTCAGTGCTATATTGAAAAGTTCTGTTTAATTTAAATAATAATAAACTTACATAAACCATGGACTGATAAGGTTTTGTTTTGGCTGTCTTATGAAATCAGAATGATCTGTGGCAGTATGCCAATGCCATAATGTTGCTGGCTATCTTAACATGAACAGCGCGCACACACACACACATCTGTAACAAACAGCACTGCCAACATTAATGTATTTACCTAATATCATATATTGATGGAAAACTGTAATGGCGATTATACAGAAACCTAATTTTTACTGTAAGTTTTGGGATGAAGAAACGTTGCCTTGATAATCCTTTTCCACACAGGCTGGTCATTGGATAAATCATGTTAAGCAATTAATTGCAGGTGGGTATAACATGTGGGTATAACAAAAGCTAATTAAGTTGAACAGCACAATCCTGCCTAAAGATCCGCGGGCGGCCCTAGGGCCGCCTGCTGGAACCTATCTGTGTTCCGGGCAGATCCGGAGGTCTCCTTGGGGGAAGGGGACATTCGTCCCCTTCCCCTGGTGTAGTGCTGGGAGGCCCCAATGCGCCTCCTCGGATTTCTGACAGCCGCCAAACCTGGAAATAGGACGGGTATGCAGTGGCCGCCATCCCCGCCCCCTCCTGGGCCGGCTCGGCCAACTGCTGCCTTTCCTTGCCACCCAGCCCGCCCTTGCACCTGCCGGCGGCAGACTTACCTTTCCCGGCAGCTGGGTCAATCCGGCGCCGGAGTGAGGGCTGCCGGTCTCCACGCCAGTAGCGCTTACTCGAAGTAGTTGCAAACGTGCTTTACGGCATGTATGTGACACTTTTGAATGGCGGAGTGTGCGCTCTGCTGTTCGAAACTTAGACAGGATTGCACTCTAAATCTCACTGAAATTAATAGGTCGTTAATCATGATTAATATAAGCCCAAGACTGAAGTGTAACTATCATCTGCACTGGGATCATAGATTATTTTTAAAGAATCATAATATTGAACCATAAACAACCTCATTGGTTCCCCTTACAATTCTAAAATATTTCAGAAGGACTAAGATCAGAAAGTCATGACAAATGCTTCTGACTTTTTTTCAAACTTTCACTGAACACAATGCTACACAACTGAAGTTTTGAATTTTGTAAGATACTATGGAAAAGTAAGGGAAGGGGTTGTTCTCTCTCTCTCTCTCTCTCTCTCTCTCTCTCTCTCTCTCTCTCTCTCTCTCTCTCACACACACACACACACACACACACACACAGAGGAAAGTCTGTAAAAGACGCAATGTTTTATTAACAATTTTTGAATACCTGATGCAGTATACTACCTCATAGAAAACAAACATATTGAACAACCAGTGCTCTTTCAGTGTAATGTTTAACTTCCAAAATGCATACAATCAAATTGTTTAATTTACTAGACGTAAATTCATTGTACCCTGCTTGGCTAATAGTTTGATGGGACAACTGGCAAACTAGGGTTGCAATCCTACACATGGCTACCAAGGAGCAAGTCCCATTGAACTTGGGTTTGCTTCTGAGTAGACGTGCATACGCTTGCACTGGAATGAAGTTATGTAGTTAATCATGACTAACATGTATTGATTTTGATAGTGCTTAGTCATGACTGATGTTATTGTGGGACAACTGAACATTCTTATTAAAAAATGAATTTGATGATTCATTTCACAGAGCTATGTCACCAGCGGCTAAGTGCTTGCTTTACATTTCCAGTGCTAATTGGCTTCTACTGCAGATGACATGCCTGATATCCTTTAAATGCCGGCAAGACAGTTGTGTTGATTACCAACTTCATGCCGGTCACAGACTGTGCCGGTCACAGACTTTTGTTGCATCTGATGATATTCATAGCTTATGAATGAAACGACATGCTGTGCGTTTTAAAATTGTTTTTATTGCATTTTGAAAGAGACTTTTAAAGTCAATTTTAAAGTTTTAATTACATTTTAAATTTCACATTTTTTTTAATGACCTTAATCCCGGGGAAGATGATTCGTTCTTGGTGAATTTGATGCATTTCAAAACTGGATGTTTTTACCAAGCTTCTAAGGCTGTAATTCTATGTATGTTTACTAGGAAATACAGCTTCCTTTCTCAGTAGTGCTAAGTTTTGAATAAATATGTATAGGATTGGGAAACACACCAAGTAATCAATAGAATTTCCTGAGAAATAGCATTTAGTTTTAAAGGATGATTTTAACAAAACTGTCACTTGTTTATTAAACCAATTGTCATGGTATACATGCAGGTTTTCATGGCCAGTTGTTATGCTCAAAGTTACAATATTTAAGGGATTTTCAGCCATGTGATTTCAGTTCTTAAAATTGAAGAAATAAAGATCGATCTAATTGTCATGGCACTAAAATGGTGAACAATAATTGGCACCACTAAACAACAAAAGAGTCACAATATTGAATTCAAAATGTGTATGAAAAGTATACAAAATTGGAAAAACCTGGAAAAAAAACTGGTGAAAAACCAACCATCGTAATTTACTTTTTGTTTCATGTTCATTTATTCATGAATTTATCAGATCACACATTAGCAGATAAGAGTATTCATGTGCATAGGATTACTTAATTCAAAACATTTGTAGAGCTGAAAATGTGCTTTAAAAGTTATTAAATATGAAGAACTCAAAAACAGTCATGCGGAAAGCTTAATGGCAATTTGAAAGAAAATTGCAAAAAACCTAGAGAGGGAAATTCAAACTTAAATGCATGATGGGCAATTAAGGACTTATTTTGACAATTCTAAGTGGTCAAGTTTTTAAAGTATGACACTGAAACCTTAACCTATCTATATAGGAGTGATAAATGAGGCATTTTGTGTCATTACAGTCCCATAAATCACTTTCTTTAACTGCTGATGGCTTTTATCAGATCTAACCTTTTCAAGCTTCTACTAGAGTGCTAACATTTTCAACTCTGACATATGTGCAGTTTACAAATTCTGCAGCTGATTAACTCTGGACAGAAACTCACTGCCATCATTGTCTTTATTCAAGTCGGGTTAGAGCTTCAGGTCTCCAAAACTCACAGGTCCTCTCACTACACAACCAAGAAGAAAAAACAAAAAGGCACCTCAGGCTGCGGGCATCCACTATGCAATTCAAAACCGTGATCTTTATTCATTAGCATATATTTAGTTCTATCCTGTGATTATGAGCAAATTTGCAACGGGACAGTTGGAATACCAAAAAACACACGAACAAGATTCAAAATCTGTGCTCTGAATTCAAATTCACCATCAACCCTAGGAGCGCATCTATGGGGTGTATTCACTTTTTAAAGGCATGTGGGATGAAACTGAAAGACTTAGGAGAAGCTTTTTAAAGTAGAAGATTTAGAGAAGAATATCAGTATCCATTATTTTAAGTATTTTGAGAAACACTATTGAATTCCAAACGGATGCTTCCATATTCACAAGCACAACAGTCACATATACCGGTATTTAAGAATATAAAGCAAAGGTAAAGAAAAAAAAAAGGCTTGTGCCTAACAAAGCAGCTTATGAAGAAACATAAGGACAAATGGTTTCCAAAACTAATGCAATAAACAAATTGTACTACAGTTCAGATCATATCCAGCAAAATATATAAGAGTCAAGGACAGCACAGACCATGAGGTACTGTGAACAGCCTGAGTGTAACACAGCAGTAATTTTACAGACTGCTATTTTAAGATGAAATTTAATATTGCCACTCCTCAATTTATAAACAGTGCAACTATGCCAATATATACTATACAATATATACTATACTATACATTTACAAAACCCCCGAGTAAAACTTCAATTAAATCCAGTTGAAAGATGTAATTGATATAGACGCTGAGGTAATGCTCAAGTTTAAGGAGATACTGTCTTTAGTAATATTAGTCACACTGAAGAAATCTTGATGTTGGTTGTGTGACCACTGGAAGCCTAGTACTTCAGATAGTATTAGTTTTGATAAGAACTAACTACACATCAGCCCTAAATAATGAAACCTGAAGAGACAAGTTCAGACTACACAAATAGGTCTGTCCGCAGAGATCCTCCTGCGGCAGATTGCCTGTTTTTGATAAACGACAAACCTCTGAAAAATAGTGGGTGACAACTTTTTTTTTCAGTGTCACAGCTAGTGTGGCCTTGTAATGTTAGTCTTGAAAGCTTACCCACAACAAAAAGTGTTTATTTTACTAATGTCACACATCAGATAAGCGATACGTTTACACTTTCACAATTCAGGAGTAAATCCAGAAATATCTATGAGTCATAATAACAAAGGGATATTTGTCATTTGCAACAAAAGAACACGAGTTCTTGGTGTCCACAGCAAAGACCAGTGATGGATGATGCCATTCTAACACCACCACAATCCAGAAGGAATACAGATGTTTTAGAATACCAAAATCAATTTTCTATACATGCAAAGACAAACTTTCATAATAAATGTATAGGATATTAAAAGTACTGCAGCTTTCAAGTACATGGTTTGCAAAGCCACCACAGATAAATAAAATGAGGTTTTACAATTTAATTTCTCACAGACATTTTCAGCTTTATTATATTCTATGAATAACTACTCATTTTGTATGCGTTGTAAGTGGTTAATCTCTTCATTAAGGTGGTACTGGCACAATTCTTAATTTCCTTGATGTTGCATGTCATAATAGTAAACCATTGTACAAATGATCTGATGATTTGTTCTCTTCCTGCATTGACAATTGGCACGAGGGCAGTTATCAGCCACCACTACTGCTCTGGTTGTTGACAAAAATCTTCATCAGCATTCAGGAGCAATTCAAAAGAGGCTTTTGGGTGCCAGATATGGGGAATGAGATGAGCTGCCCAGGACCCCTAAGCACAACACCCTAGGAGCTCTCTGCTCTTATGGCTCCAATACACAAAGTGCCAATATAGATTTATGCAATCTATAAGATTGCAATCTTTAAGTAAGGGGATTCTGATGGTCTTGTCAGAAGCAAGTGCCTGGCAAAGGATACTTTATTATTTTACAATTATTGGTTTTAGTTATACATATAAATAAAATTTCATCTTGCATGGGCATTCGGTGGTCTCCCATCCAGATTACTTATCAGTTCTATACCTTAGTTGGTGATCCCAAGCCATTCACTGGACCTGCATTAGATACTATTTTAGTTCTTGCTGCATATCCAAAAGTATGCACTGCAAGAGCCGACTTCCTCAATAGTATCATATCTCCAAGATACGATTTAGGAGCGGGCATCTTGAATCGCATTTCCCAAGACTGACTGACCTAGAAATGTTATGTAAAATGAGGGTTTTTCCTGTTTTCATTATGTAAAATGAGAAACAGGAAAGGGCCACATGACAATGAGAGATATGCAGCAGTAACAACTGTGTGATAACATACATATCGAAAGAAAACTGTTTCATATGCTCTCTCTCTCACCTACAAACGTTGAGAAACTTTATCATCCAAGACTTTAGAATTATGGGTAAAGATGCCATGTAGTTTATTTCAAACAGAACAACAATTTAAAATAATTTCAAAACACTGTGCGAAAATACAGATATAAACGGAGCTTCGGACAGGAATAAAATACATTAAAAATTGGAGGCTGTGTATGTACGTAGCTCGGAGCTTTTTCTACGGAGCGAAACGTCGGTATCTGTAACATACACAGCCTCTGATTTTTAATGTATTTTATTCCTGTCCGAAGCTCCGTTTGTATCTGTATCTTCGCACAGTGTTTTGAAATTATTTTAAATCGTTGGTCTGTTTGAAATAAACTACATGGCATCTTTACCCGTAATTCTAAAGTCTTGGATGATAACTGCTGGCCATGAAAGCTTTTATTCTATCTTATTGAGAAACTTTCTGCAGCTGCACACACTCTTAGGGCCCAATCCTATCCAACTTTCCAGCGCTGATGCAGCTTGCCAATTGGGCACGTACTGCATCCTGTGGAGGTGGTGGGACAGTCACAGAGGCCTCCTCAAGGTAAGGAAACAAATGTTCCCTTACCTCAGGGCTGCATTGTGGCTGGAAAGTTGGATAGGATTGGGTCCTTAGTGACTTTCCTTCTACAGAAGAGATGAATATGTTGTCGCTCTTGCCTCTTTCTTTCAAGCAACTCATTGGCTGAGATGAGATGAGACGTGCAGGCATGAGATAAACCAGCCCCATCATTGCAGCTGCTTCCAATTGTCAACAAAACGATAAAGTAGACAGATGTAGATGCTAGGAGTAAATGTAAGGACGGTACTGTGGAAGGGACATCACTAGTTGCCTGGGCCACCAAATGAATATCACTGATGCAATATCTATGTGTATGTTCCATGTACTGGACATGATTTTTATATATAAAAATATGGATCCATTTCTCACTATAAGAATGGCCCACTATATATAGTGGGTCATTCTTATAGTGGGTCATTCTTATAGTGGGAAATATAGCCTTTCCCACTATAAGAACGACCCATTTTAAACCCCACTAGGCAAGCAATTCAACTGCATATACACTGTCACCCAAAAGCATACCTCTTAAAGTGCAGACAGTCACTATGAAGGTACAAGCAGTTTTTAGGAAAGGTAAAAGCAAGGCTGGCACAAGACCTCCTGTCACCTGAAGTGGCATGCCAAATGCTGCCCCCCCCCCCTTTACATGGGGATGCGCCAGCTTCTGCTTCTCCAACATTCTAGGCCACTGCTCTCCTCTCCTCCACATTTTTGCCTTGTCCAGGGAGTGAGGAGGAGGATCAGTGGAGGCAAGCAGAAGGCCAGAAGTGGGTGCCTTAGCTAATCTGCTGCCCGAGACAACCATTTCAGTTGGCTTCATGGATGGGCCAAGCCTTGAGTAGGAGCTCCTACCGGATACTTCCAAACTTATTTTTATGAAGGTGTGCACATTGTTTGCAACTAAAATACTGCTGCCCCACTCCTCGATCCCCTCTGCCAAACAAGCAGAGGCTCTGAAACTAAAGCAGGGCACAATCAGACACTGAAGATCACTAAAACGTTGAAGGTGTGCAGAGATCCTAAGTATCAGAGTACATAAACATATTTGGAGGTCCTAAACACTTCCGAAACTTACAGGACGTGTTGGCATTTCTCTCTATTGTTGAAGACAGAGAAGGCCTGCAATTGTCACCAACAGGACTTCAGGACAGACCTATGTCTCTGGATTTGTATCAACTGACAAACAATTGGCAGAAGACTGTAAGGGAACTATGCTGCTTTCTATGATCTCAACACACTATTGTGGACTATAATTCATTTTGGAAATTACCGACATTCATGAAAGTTCTTTTTACTCTGGTTCTTGAGTATGCAAGCAGTGCCATGGCATTAACTGCCCAATACTTAGGGCATTTAATAGGGTAGTGCAGTGGCTAAGAGACTGAACAATGAATCAGGAATCCCTCATGTTGAAGCTTACCTCTACTACAAAATCAGAGGAGAAGGTTTATGATATACCTGGTTCCTGGTGTGTTTTGTTCCTGTTAGTCTATGATATAAGTGTTATAGCGGTGGTGTTTTTTCAAACACTATGGGACAAATGTTAGTGTTGCCCTTGGTATGTGTGTTGGTATGGTTTGTGTTGCCCTTGGTATGTAAGTGTTGGTATGGCTAGTCCTGGAGCTTGGTAGTAGAGCGTTTGCAGCTGTTTTCCATGAATCATGGGACAGCAATGAAATGGGAAACCTTAAGTGACTCAATTGGTTACATCTGGGCCTTTGTGGTAGTGTTTTAAGCAGTGGACAGGGTGGTGGAGGTAAGCTTGTTCTGTGAGTTTGCTAACGATTTGAGTAGCGAAACGTCAGACATATTACATCTTTTATGCTTTAGTTTTTTAGCTATTTATTAAACGACTGAATTCCCGGAAATCATGAATGTTTTTAATTCTGTCACTAGGGAGTCTTTGGTAAGCCACTCCCCCTGAGCCTCAGCTCCCGAGCTGCAAAATGAATATTTTATTTATAACACAGAGATACTAATACTTATCAATCTTACAAGTTGTTGCAATGATTACATTAAAATACACTTAAACTGCTCTGCACATTGCAAAAACTACTATACAAAAGCGAAGTATTATGACCACGGACCAAAATCTATACCAGTACATGATTCCACTTAGAGGGGAGGATATTCTGGTGTGGTTTCTCTTAGTTTTTAGTTTGTTTGTTTTTTAAAGTGAGAGACACTTTACCAGCACAATCCTATCCAACTTACACCACTGGTGTAACCAGCAGTGCAGCGAGAACGGGAGGCCCCAGAACGGAAAGGGGATTCAAATCTCTTTTGAATCCCCTTTCCGTTCTGGAGCCTCCTGTTCTCGTTGCACTGGTGGTGTAAGTTGGATAGGATTGCACTGTACGACTACTATAATATAGACACTGACCCGGTTTGGGTTTGTAGAGATTATAAACACACTATCCTAAAAATACAGCACCATATTTTAACACTAAAGCAGTCACTGACTCGCAACAACTTGCAATCATAAGTGACAAAGAGTTAATTTCGGGTAAAATCAATGAAAATGGGGTATGCCAATAGCATAAAAACGAGATGTGATAGAGCAAATCTGAGATCAGATTTGGAATCAACACCCTAAAATTAGTCTAAAATAGCTGCAAAAGTCCAGGCCAGAAAAAAAATATGTTTTGTAGACCAGTGTAAATTTGCAGTTTTTCATTGATTTTATCAAATGCAATATTTCATATCTCAAAACCCTGATATGATAGACAAAAACTGATGCCAGATTTGGAATCAGCACCCTGAAATTAGTCTAAAACAGCTGCAAAAGTCCAGGCCAGTAGACCAGTGTAATAGTTATTTTGGGGAGAGGGGATTTAGACTGGAGAAGCTCATGAGAGGAAATTGTTAAAAACACTCTCTTCCACAAAGCAGCCCTCTGGAGATTTTCATCATAGATCTCCTGCGTCACATTTAGTTTGGCCTGTGGAGCTAATAGCTATTTCACATTACTTTTTAACTTTCTAGTCTGATTCAAAAGTAAGAAAATTGTGATGCCTGTCTATAATAAATATTTGCAGTTTTACAATTATACAGTGTATGACTTAAGTATAAGATATTACCTTCCTGTGTTTGAACAATTATCTTCTTGTTGTGAAGAATAATGTACCTGTGATTCTTGGCAGATTGGATTAAACAAGTTTATGCCTTGAATAACAGAGAACTTGCTTTCAGCTGAGAAAAAAAATTGTGAAAATAATCCTTTGGAATTTAATTATACAACCATTTGTGTTACAATGGGCAAAAGAAAGAAGCCAGCCATTGGGGTCAGGGGGCAGTTGAATAAAAAAACCCTGAAATGTCTTGGTTGCACCACTTAAAATATATGAATCTGAATTCAAGCTCTTGATTTGTACTCGCATAATGAACATTTTGCTAATGCATTCTTAATAAGCACAATATTGACATGAAATAAGAATGCTTTGTAAAGAAGTATTTCATGCAAAGGGCATATAATATCATTTTATGTAGATATCCACATTTATTTAATATTTTCCTTCTGCAGGGCGTGATCTAACAATGGCTACAACAGGGGTTCTCAACCTGTGGTATGGGTACCCCTAGGAGTATGCGGACCTCTTGCTGGGAGTATGCCAAGCCCTGCCCCTTATCTGCCCCATCAGCAGCTAATTAAGTGTTAATTAACATGGATTTTAAATTGTAATTATTTTCAGAGCCCTTCTGTCTCTCTGATTTTGGTTTTGGGCTTATTTTTGTACTTTGGAAAATGTACTTTGGTGGGGTGGGGGAGGGAGCTGATTTTGGGAAGTGTGACTTGGAGAAAAAAAGAGATTCTTGCATCTCTCTCTCTCTCTCTCGCACACACACACACACACACACACACACACACACACACACACACACACACACACACACACACACACACACACACACACACACACACACACACACTCTTAAATAAGACATTTTTTCACATTTAAAATTTGTGGCTGGAACACACAGGAGCGCTGGAAGGCATGTTCCGGTGTACGCTAAGATGACCCATGCTCATCTTTTGCTGACTTGTGCCACGTTCGGCAAATCAGAGCCTGTATTTGGAACTGTGGGGGCGGGACGTGGAGCAAACTAGGTAATCAATCAGAATTGCGTCTGAAGAGTCTCGATTCTGATTGGCTAAAAGAGAGAGAGGGAGAGAGGGGTGGGGCAGAACGTGAGGCTTTCTTTGGTGTGCCTGGGGTTTGTAGCTTCACGTTCTAGCATGTCGGCCACTCAGGCAGCGCACAGAACGAGATGCATGCGGACGGGCTTGGTGTGTCACAGTCCTAAGACAAAATGGTTAGAACATCCTCTCCAAAAGTGCCACTTCCCCAGACGTCAAAGCAGCTCCATTAGGCTGCCAAGCAGTAAAACAAAAAACCATTGCCGACCCTAATGATTGATCCCACATAGTTTGGCCCTATGTTTTAATCGGTTGAAAGCCAATAATTCCAGATATGATAAAGATCTATGGCCGCTGCCTATTAGTCAGATAAAGAACACTTTATTTTACATCTCAAACACCGATTACATACACAACAAACTCTCTCAGTATCTTGGGTTTTACTTGCTTTGCATATAGTCTGCTGACTTATTTTTGAACGGAATCAATTTCCTGCTCTATTTACTTTTTTTCTTGTACAATGTTTAAGGCTTAAATCCCTAGATTTTCATTTATTAATTTACTTATTTTATACAATAAAATTCCTCCAACACTTGGTCCTTTTTTTTTTTTGAAAAATTTACTGGATGTCTAATATATTTAATATTCAGTAGTATGTGAGAATAATTTTTATGCAACTCTGATAGTTAGAAAGATAGATAACTCAATTATTAGATCATCTATCAAAATATTCAGATGTGTAAGAGGCTACTAAAAAGATTGATGACTGAGAAAGTCCACTGATTCTCCAGCCATCATATTCATGCATTTGGCTAGACAACATTTTTCGCTGCCTTCACAAGCAAGCTTCATTACCCATCACTCCACTGAAAAGAGTTTATTATGAGGCTGCCATCTTGGGAAGACTATTATTTAGATGATAAATGTTGGGGGGAAGAGCGTCTAGCCTTTTTTTAAAGACGAGCTTTGTGACAGATAAAACAAACAGCATCTACATTTCTAATTAAC
This sequence comes from Plestiodon gilberti rubricaudatus, assembly GCA_026170595.1. Classification (NCBI taxonomy): domain Eukaryota; kingdom Metazoa; phylum Chordata; class Lepidosauria; order Squamata; family Scincidae; genus Plestiodon; species Plestiodon gilberti. The sequence goes on from JANXHW010000001.1 coordinate 267,770,658, forward strand.
TTAAATTTGGCAGATACAAATACAGGTCAGTAAAGCTATGGTATGCTGCTGGAGTTTCTTCTATCTGAATTTTACTGTTAATTTGTAAAATGTAAATTAACTAATTAGAAGAAAAGCAGCCTCATTTGTGACAAACCACTTCAGTTAGTTCTTTGCTTATTGACATTTATGAGCAACTGAACTTCCTTATTCTAATTTAGGATAATTACCCTTATTTAATAAATTGAATTTTTCAAATTAAAACTTGCATTAAGAAAACATTTGCAGAAAAAAATACTACAAAATGTAGAATAAATTGTGCTTTTCCAATATTATTTTGTCTCACGTATTTTACTTTAAAGGGAATTTGGAGTAGCTGCCCTGACCATTCTGAGTACTATGCTTTAAAAAACTCATCGTATATCTATGATTTCAAAGAAGGTTCCTGCATTACAAATGTATAGTATGTCCACTACTTCACAGTATTGTGTTTTTGCCAATTACTTTTAACTTCTAACTTCACACACAGAACCCAAGCGTTGTAAGCTGATTAAGGAAGCATTCAAAATTACAAGGGGGAACGGGGAATGTGGTTAGGCCTGAGTTTCAGTAAGCAACACAACTTTCTTAAAAAACAAAAAGAAGTGCTTTGGTACTATACAGAAAATTGTGTTACTATTCATATGTAGATAAAGGCTAGACAATAAGATGTACATTCAAATGTCAGATGTAAATGTCAATTAAAAATTACAAGGAGTTCTGAAAGGTAAGGTCTGTGGGGGTTGACATTCTATGACATAGTGGAGTGTCTGTGACCAGGCCTTTGGCAAACATTGCAGGATCTATGCTGTCAGCTCTTATCGTACGTAAGCCGAGATGCTTGTCTAATCTGAATGAGAAATACCAAGGAAATTGGAGATGAAGCCTTGCGGTAATGTAGATGGAAGCTGAAAGCGTTCTGTATGTATTATGGGATAACCTCCAATGATATAACAATATTTGAAGGAGTAGAGAAAAATACAAAAGATAAATTTAAACAATGATAGCTATAATACTCTATGTTTACTTTTGAAGAAATAGTACAGTCCCAAAAACATTAATAAATTTACAATCTAAATCTGGCATGTCATGAAGATGTTCAACATGGAAATGGTGTTCCCAGATTGAAATTTATCATCCAATGTAATCTTAATCACGTATTATGTGGATTTATTTCCTGTTCTGTTACTGTCACAGCAGAGTTAGAAGTACAGAAAGAGAAGGAAGCTATCATAAACATATTAATTTTATGAACTTCTCTGAGAACTGGGAATGGCTCCATGCCAAAATGCATCACCTTAAAGAAGATGCCACCATCCAAATGTGAAAAAATAATACATAAGACTACACATTTAGAAAAAAATGAACCATTTTATTTAAATAGCATGCTTCCAATACCAGTATGTTCACATCCTCCTAAGTTTCAGACCAGTAACAAAGCTTTAACTATACTACGTAATCTGAACAAAATATATACTATCTCTGTATGACTGCACAGATACCTTGATTCAAATAAAAGTTACAAATATATTTTGAACAAATTGTACACTACTCACAAATATAATACAGGTATCCTTTGCAGCTGTTTAGGAGGACAAGTTTCCTTTTGTGAAAGTTAACATTCCCTACTTTTTATTTCTGTGAGTAGATTCACAATGATTTTCCACCCCAAACAATGATATTCTGAATGAAAAATGACAGTAATTCATGACCCTAAATTCATTCAACCCCACTTTCTGAAACAAGTTAACTAATGCTAGGAGAGGCCTTAGAGAAAGAGCAAGAGAGAGGGGAAAATGTGGAATCTGTGAAATTCCATGAGCACTGGATAGCTTAACCAATCCTAAGACCCTGACTGTTGCAGTAAGGTCAAAACCTTTCAGTATTGTACCAGTGTGTCAAAATATGTCAACAAACCATCACACTGCAGGAAGAAGAATGACCTTTCAGTTCTCTGTGTTTTGGCTGCCAATGAAGCTTTGGATACTGGGTATGCATGAACAGTTTTCCTAGATGCTTGACAAATGCAACTCCCAAGGTTTCCACTAAGTCTGTTTGTTAAGCCACTATGTTTTATCTCACCAATACAACGTTTAAATGCCCAAACTGCTAGATAATATTGACACTGTGCTAGATAAAGAATGTCTTTCTTTAAATCTCCCAATTTAACAATACTACAGGAAATCAACTAACATTACCACCAGAGCATTCGCTACAGAGTTAATCAGTAACTCTGATTTTCTTGCTTCTTAACCTCTTCTTTATGTATATGTGGTAAGGTAAGGTTCTGAGATATTCAACACACAAACACACTGTTCAAAGATGAAATGTTAACCCCTCCATGTGAAAAACATTGTAGAACCATTATTTATTGTATTATCCTAACCTATCCTAAGTCAATATGCTTAGGATCATACCGCACAGGCTATTTTTAGAAAAAAAACATGGTATGTTAATTAGATGTAAACTTACAATGAAAATTTAGAGCACTTCCATTGATTAACTGGGAACTCCCCCCTCCCCTTTTGCATATATGCAGAGTACTAAAGACATTTAGATTACAATTAAATGGGAAAAGATTTCAGGAGATGGAAGGTTTGGTATTCATATTCAAAGAGTGTAAAAGAAATGCTTCACTCATTATGTGGAATTATCATTATTCTAATATCAGTGTCAAAGAAGACATTTTGTTAGTGCCTTCTTCAAGTGTAGCTAAGTTACTTCCGATAATAACAGTGTCAAGGTTTCTCTTGGGACTTACTAAAAAATACAGACTAGAGACACTGCATCCAGATTTGCAAACAATGGAAAAAGTAAACTGACTGCATCCTTACTTACTGTAAGCCATTACTGACAATGTAGTTACTAATTATTAATTAATGCGTCTTAGTGATAATAAAGTACATGTTAGTGTATTGTTACAGAATATGCAACTTTAGATTAGAATTCAACTATCTGGTTAAACCAGACACTAAATAAAGTATTTGAGACTAAATGTTCATACATTATATAATATATAGGTTTAATATATAGGTCTTACGCATGGGTAGGTAAAATGCAGAGCAAGAATGGCTATGCTTGATTTAGGAGTTCCATAACTAAGTGGTAGAGCGTTTTATGGCCCTCTTCATTTCTATGCCAGCTCTTTTGCTGGCATAGGTCTGATAGGAAAGGGCATGCCAGGCCCAAGATTGGGGGCACAGGATCTGGAAGATGCAGCTGCCACCAAGATCTGCCCATCCCGATCCCTGCCCAATCTGGCCCCACCAGCAGCAATACCGAGCCGATATCCAGTCTGTGCGGTGCCGCTGCCAGCACATGGCCTTCCAGCCTTTGCACCGGCGGCAGCGCTCCACAGGCTGCCGAAGGAGGTGGCTGCGACAGTGTACCATTGGTACCATTGGACAGGATTGGGCCTTTAAATAGATGATTGTTTAAAATGTGACATGTAGGAACATAAGAGAAATGCAGAGACGTGCTCTCTTCTTTTCCCTCATTCCCTTCTTTCCCCAGAAGTACTTCTTCTGGACAATAATTTGGGAGAGCCTGAGAAATAGAAAGAACAACAGGTCACTCTGAAGTTTTAAACAGTTAGGAACTTGGTGATCCTGGACTTGGCAGAGGGAGAGAGTAAAGAAATTTTGGACTGGGGAAAACTAATTAGAGTTGCATAGTAGATGAGAGAATGGAAAAAGCAGCAAGAGAATTGTTAACAAGGTAAAAGGGAAAGACAGAGAGGAGGGCTACTTAGAAAAGGAGATTTGGAATTATCAGAAAATGAAAATACTGTTTCACAAGAACAAATGGCAGAGGTATAAATGGAGATCCCAACCACATTAACATTTTGCTTTCAGCTTGCAAGTTCTACCCCCAGTAGGGTGATACACAGCGCAATTCTGTGTAACTTTGCACCGGTATAACAGTAGATGCACAGGTGTAAGTTCACTTATGCCGGTGTAAGTGCACTTACACCGGTGCATCCGCTGTTACACCAGTGCAAAGTTACACAGGATTGCACTGCTAGTCTTGTTCTGATAAGGCAGTTTCACTTCCTTCATGAAGGGGATTGGTTTTTCAACACGAAGTCAAACGATGAAGAACATATGGGTCTTATGCAAACATCTAGATGTTCTCTTTAGCCAAAAGGAACGTTCTACTATTAGAACTGCCTTCGATTTTTTTTCCTGCCTGCCTGATAGATCTTACAAAGGGGAAAAAAATGACAGAAGACTGGATCTTGATTTATTATGACCAAGATAATACTGCTTGAGGAGGCCTTTATTGAAAAAATGAAGTGAAAGGGTCTACCACCAACTTTTCTTTTTCTACAAAAGTCTCTCCAGAGAGAGAACAGTACCGAGCAACGAGTCACAAATATGAACAGGAGGAACTGCAAGCTTTGGTGGGCATCATAATCAAGAAGCTGTCATATTAATCGAAGCACTAGCCATGCATGACTTTGACCTTCTTCCCCAACAAGATCTGAGATTTGAATATAAGCACAGGTCTCTTTTAAGACAAATGTTTCTTTCTTAATTAAGGAATCATAATGATCATACAAGCAAAAGTGCAGTCAAAGCTAGAAACAAAGTACTGAGCCTACTAGACAAGAGGGTCTGATATGTTAAGAGGGTCTGATGTTAAATGTAGTATATTCAGTTTTCTGTGGAAATGTTTTGCTACTTTCTAGAAATACCCCCCCCCCCACACACACACTGTAGGTGAAAGAAGGCAAGTATCTGTTCCTAAAGACGAAATTCTAAGACCTTCAAAAATAGGTGACAAATTCAGGTCATAGGTGACAAATTCTGGTGACAAATGCACTGTTCCTTAATTTCTTTTATTAGCTTTGCTTAGAGGATGGGCTTTCTAGAGGTGTGGACAACATGCTGACACTGCAGAAAGCTACTTTGAAAACCCTGATTTGTCTTGAGATGCCCCAGAGTCTAGATTTTGTATCCTCCAGCACACATAATTTATCTATGCAATGTAAAATACAGACCTAGGTGATATGGGGTCTAACTTGATGTTGTCCATAAAAACGTCTGGTTACAAAGACGATACATTACTAAGATGTTAAGTGACCATTAAAAGAAAAATGATGAAAATCTACCTGTTCCAGTAACTCCAGAACTGGTCATGCAGGTAAGCTTGGTGGCTGCATTCATCACCAAATGAGGCTTTGCTTTCAATCCAATGAATGGTATGTCCTTCTACAGCTAAAGGGAGAATAAAGTTACCAATTTAAAAAGAATTCAAGCTCTCTCAGATTTTTAGGAACACTGAAAATGAAAGATCTTAAGAATAATTTAACAAAATCTCATACAACAAAAGGATTACTCAGATTTAAACCATGCTAGAAAAATACAGTTTTAGGGTTGCTTATATCTGGGAACAGTGGGTGGCATCGTGACTAGCAAATAGAATCCTCCTCAATGAACAAAAGGAGTGTTCCCCTTTTCATGAAATGGGTCTTTGCACATGCCAAACTCTCCTTCCATCCACAGAAGAAGTTCTCGATGGCAGAAGCATTCGCTGGGATGCCACTTACTACCTGTTGAGTAGGTCTTATAGTTCACACAGTGTCCATGCATAACCTGCCTTGACTCCCCACAAGCCAAATGGTAGATAAACAAAATTGTGGGCTATGCACAGACTGAAAAGCTTGAGTGGGAAAAGCAGCACCAAAAGCTGCAAAAACCGGTGTACTACATTGTACGGTCTTCAACAGTAGTAGTGTACAAAATTGGGAGTAGAGGAAACTTTTAGTGTTTGCGGGGGTGGGGCGAGCAGCGGTAGCGATCCAGGGGATCGCCACCGCCGAATTCTCCCCCGAAACCGCCGTTGCTGCACTTACCGGGGCTTGGGGGAGGCCTGTGCGACCCTCTGCAGGCCTCCCTGATCTTTGGATTGCCGAAAAAACGGCTATCTTCAAACGCTTCCGGTTCGCGAAAACAGGAAGTACCAGAAGATTGCCATTTTTCGACAATTCGAAGATCAGGGAGGCCTGCAGAAGGTTGCAGGCCTGCCCCAAGCCCTGGTAAGTGCAGCAATGGTGGTTTCAGGCAATTTGGTGGTGATCCCCCAGATCGCCGCAGCCATGCTGTCACTGCCCCTTAAGAGGGGGCAGGGGACAGCTAAGGCTCTCAATGGTGGGTCGTGACCCACAGTTTGAGAACTGCTGCCCTAGATTATCTAAAAACTCCTACTGCTTTCCATGCATGTACTGAATACATTGTTAGCAACTATAGTTCGATTTCTGAAAGCCAGTTTTCACCAGATGTTTAGCCGCATGGGATAGATCCCGTGACTACAAACAACCAAATCCAGTTGGTTCTCTTTCAGGACCTAATTCCAGCATTGTCTATGACTCTGCATTGATAATTTCCCTGATTTAATATTTAAATATGTACTTATGCAATACAAGGATATTGTTTCACAAGAATACAAGGATATACAGCACACACCATTAATTCAAAATCAACAGTTGATTTTATCTTGTATATTTATATATTTATTTGGTTTAGGGCTGATGCTTTACAGAGTTTTAAAAACATATTTATCTATAGTATTATTATGATCTTGTACACAACTTCAGGTGCCCTTTAAAAAGCAGTCTACAAATGTCAGAAATAACAAGCAAGAAAACTTTTCTTTATACTTGCTCTATAAGCTTGCCCTATTCTTGCTCTATAAACTTGCCTTATTCTTGGTAGAGTGCTTAAGAAGCAGGGACGGTAAAAAAAAAAAAAAAGAATGAAGGACAAAGAGCCTAGAAATAAGTTAAAATGATTCTGAATGAGGCTCAGCTCCAATAGTACAGCTGACAACAAAGGGACTGGAAACTATGGAAAGTATGTGCTACTACACTAAGCACTTGCCAGAATGGAAGCTCTTGCAGTATTTTTCTCTGCTACAATAGTAGACTTTTCGTATTTTAAACTGGGAGACAAGGCACAGTCTGTTCTGGTAGAAGTTCAGATGACCGAGGTACAGATATATGAGGCTGTATTCCACCACTCCTTCCTTTCTACAGAGAATGGATCGCCACTATTTACTACTTGTATCTACTTTCAGACATTTCTGTCACCTCACCACACCGATCAACATTAATTTGTAGTAACTGCTCCAAATATTTCCTTAATCTGCAAATGTTGTCCTCCACTCTAATATTAGAACACACACTCGAATTCTCAGATGACATTCCAGAATGCACTACCAGCATCACAGAGGGAGGGACACACACACACACACACACACACACGCACACACGCACACACGCACACACGCACACACGCACACACGCACACACGCACACACGCACACACGCACACACGCACACACAAGGAAGAATAACTGAAAACGATACCCATGAGAAAGAGACAGTGCTCATGCAAGAAAGGGTTTAGATCTAAAACATAGTAAGGGTTAGAACTCTACAGCGTATCAGATCCAAGGTATAGCTCTGCTCAGTCACACTATTACATACTGGTGCTTAGTACACCTGTTTTAACATGTTGAAAAAAAGTACGATATTCCATCCCATTCTTCTAGTAGCTCTACAGCAGCATCTCCAGTGAACCACGATTCTGCTTTTCTGCAGCAGTGTGGGGAATTTTGGTAAGTGGGGCACAGCTGGATGTTGCTGACCTGATTACCATTTATAGGATGCCTTTACTTCATTGTCTGGTGTAATCTATCAGTTGGCAGTTAATACGTATTCAGAGGTTTGGGCTGCCAGGTATTAAAAGTGGCAAGAAATCTGAGAAACAATGGTTCTAGCTTGCCTTAGTGAGGAACAGTATTGTAGATGTACTTCTGCCTTGAATAAGGACAAGGAGTATTTTAAATTTTTCTTCCTGACCCAGCAGCTTATGTGTTTGAATAAATCCATGTGATTTGTGGAAAGTTGTTTATTATTATTATTAACAGTATTTATATACCGCTTTTCAACAAAAAGTTCACAAAGCGGTTTACAGCAAAATCAAATAATTAAATGGCTCCCTGTCCCCAAAGAGCACACAATCTAAAAAAGATGCAGAACACCACCAGCAACAGCCACCAGAAAAGACACTGTGCTGGGGTGAAAGGGGGGGGGCAGTTACTCTCCCCCTGCTAAATATAAGAGGAGCACCAATTGAAAAAGTGCCTCTTGCCCAGTTAGCAGGGGTTTATAATAGTTTGTTCATGGATGTGGTCCTTTGGTCAGCTTGGTCCTTTGGTCTTTTACTTTCTTTTTTGACAGAAAGTATTAGCAAATACATCTTGCTAATGTATTTCTTCAATTCTAAGACGCATGTTTTTTCCCAATTAAGCATTTCAAAAAATGGGGTGCGTCTTAGAATCGATGGTCTCCAAAAAGCACCCCAAAATGCTATCTTCTTACTTACTGGGCTTGCGGGAGCTTCAGGGAGGCCTGCGCAACCCTCTGCAGGCCTCCCTGATCTTCAGTTCAGCAAAAAACGGTGATTTTCAGCCATTTCCGGTTTTTCGCGAAAACCAGAAATGGCCAAAAATAGCTGTTTTTCGCCAAAACGAAGATCAGGGTGGCCTGCAGAGGGTTGCGCAGGCCTCCCTGAAGCTCCCCCAAGCCCAGGTAACGAAGGAAATGGCACTTTCTGACGGGGCCAGAAATGCTATGCAAAGGTAGTACACTCAGTCATCCTCAGCTGCAGGAGACATGCTGGGGAGAGTTGGTGCTGAGCAGGTAGATTTAATGAAGGGAGGCGAGTCTTACAATTGATTTTTTTTCCCCTGCTGGTGGTACTGAAAGTAAAGGTGCGCCTTAGAATCGATGGCGCCTTAGACTCGAAGAAATACGGTAGTTGTTCATTGTAAAATGTAAAATGCCTTGTGCCCATTTTAACATGGAAAGGCGGTACTTGCGTTTACTCAAACTTATTATTCTTTCCCATAAATAATTCTTTCAGCTCTTGGTTTAGAATTGCCAATGCCTAATATACTGTTACGATAATCCTGTGTCTGGCACAATACCGATAAGGATGTTGGCATTTCAGTATAGATTCACCTGCAAGAAGGAAAAATCTCATGGACTCACCAACTGGAACTTCTAATATGAAGTCTGGTGTTTTGTCATAACCTTTTGCACGTAGCTGATCTTCAGCTATATAGAGAAAAAAAAGTTATAGTATTATTCTATTAACCAGATAGCAGAATAATTAATGTTGTTTTAAAATAGATGTACAAAAGTTACTAGTGCACTCATACACATCCCTTCTTATGCATGCAATGCTGTGTCAGATTAAATGAACCTTCTTAGCAAACCTGAAACATGAATATAAAAATGCTTCTTTGTCATCTCTGCATTTTTATGTCTTCATTATAAACATCATTAATTCAACCTGTCATACAGTACTTTGTTGCTGAAAAATACTCAAAATAAAGAAATATTTTAGCTGATTGAATCCTTCTGAAAGTAACTTTAAAAAATAGTGAGTATTATCACAGTGCAGACATGCTGCATTTTCCCCCCAATTTATATGTCTGGCAGAAATTATTATAAAACCTATTTTTAACTGAAGAGTTATTGTAAGAGTAAGAAATTATCATAGACTTAATTCACTTCCATGTTGAACTTTGTAGCATTCATTCACCAAAATGCGGAAGTGCACAGACAGAAAAAAGGAAATTTGGCTGTCCCTCATCATCCGATTAAATTTAGTTGGGAGTATAGCGAACTCAGGAAGATAGTGGAGGACAGGAAGGCCTGGAGGGATATGGTTCATGGGATCACGAAGGGTTGGACATGACTTAACGACTGAACAACAACAAATAGCTAATATTCAATTAGGCTGATAGTAGTCAGTTTGTTAGGTCTGGTCAACATATACAATGAGAATAAGGTAGTAGACTGACAGCGCAATCCTGACGTTCATTCCTGCACCGGAGCAAGTGCTTTATGGCACGTTCACAACGACTCAGGAGTAAGGAAGGCCGGCGCAAGGCCGGCCTCCCTCACTCCGGCGCCGGATCTCCACGTGGACAGTGGCGGAAGGTAAGCACTCTATTGCCGGCCGCATCGGCAATCCAGCTAGGTGAGTGAGGGGGGCCATTGGCCTAGCAGAGCAGGGAGGGGGCGGGGGATTACGTCAGCCATATCTCCATCCCCACTGGGCCGGCTATGCCGTTACACGGCCTCCTCTACTTCCGCCAGCTATTTAGCTGGCGGAAACCCGAGGAGGCTGATAGGGCCGGACCAGGGCCGGGCCGGGTTTACACTTGGGGAAGGGGAAACTCGTCCCCTTTAGACCTCTAAAGTAGACCTCTGGCCCGGTGCGCGCCGGGCAGCTGGTGCACAGGATCCGGTGGGCGGCCCTGGGCCGCTGGCCGGATCCTTAGGATTGCGCCCTGAGGGACAGTAAAAAATGTAATGTAAAAAACCAATGTAAAAAAACCCAAAAACTCCTGCACTTCAGTGGGAAGAATATGCTAAAACCTGCTTCCTGGTGTGGTAGTTATATGCAGGCAACATTTAGTAGTTTATATGCAGGAAAGTTATATGCAGGCTTTTTGAAAAGCCTTGGAAATTCATTTCAGTCATTGCCTCTCTCTTTACTGATGAACTACTACGAGGGCTATTTAATATTGTTAAGTAAGCAAATGATGGATTAGCACAATGTCAAGGTCCTATCTTTGGAAATATCTTCAAATCATAACAACCAACTGCCATCAAATAAATACTAGTGTCATAGTCATAGGAATTATTATGTCAATTCATTGATCATTATGGACATTGTGATATTGGGGGAAGGATGGAAGGAATGTCTATAACCCACAAATGTATCAAACATACAGGATGTACAAATGTAGAAACATACATATATATGTATCAAACATGCAAGTGCATTAGATAAAAAATCAGCATATTTAACTGCTAACGCTAAGATGAATAATATTTAACATTTATATAGTGCTTTCTGCAAAACACTTCACATATACAGTGGATCCTTTTTATCAAATCAAATATCAAATCCTCTGTGGATTTGATTTACTGCAGGTCCCAGACCTGCAGGATCCGCGATCAAAACTCTAAAAACAAAGAAAAAAGCCCAATCCCCGTTTCTACCTTTACAACGACCAACCACTGCATTTTCAAGCCTCCACAGGGCTTCTGCACACTTAACTGCCCACTTCCAGGTTGCGTGAAGGCTCTTCCCTCCTCCTAAACCTTACCTTAGAATGCACCCTTCGCGTGACCTGGAAGTGGGTCGTTAAGCTTCAAGAAGCCCTGTGGAGATTGAAAACACAGCGGTTTGGTCGTTTAAAGGCAGAAACGGGGATTGGGGGGCTTTTTTCTTTGTTTTTACAGTGATTTGATCACGGACCCCGTATCCGTGGATCCTCACTATCTGCGGTGTGTGTGTGTGTGTGTTCTGGAATGGATCCCTTGCGGATGGCAAGGGCCAACTGTACTATTCTTATTAGTTTACTTCTCAGTTGAAGAAAATAATTTGTAAGCAAAGGAATATTCTGCTACTGGGTAGTTTCAAAGGAATAACAACATTAAAAGGATAGTAGGTCTGGCTCAGTCGGGAGACCTGCAGCCTCACATGCCTGAAGTTCAAGGATGGCAGTTTGAGATTCTGTCGCTGCGGACAAAGCTGTAGAAGCCCTCTGTGTGAGAGAAAGCTTCAGCCAGCACTCTGTGAGAGGGTGTTGCCTGTCAGTCAACGCGTGGGAGGTGAATGCCAGCAAGAGGCCAGATTGTGAAAGGAAACACCTGGAAAGAAACATCCTATAAAAGACTAGGACATTTATTGTATTGTAAAAAACCATTTGGTTTAGAATTGCCTGCCTGTGTAAACCGCCTTGAAATAAAGTCAGAGGAGAAATCCAATGACCAAGAAAGGTGGTATATAAATACTGGAATTACAGTGATGCCTCACAAGACAAATGCCTCGCACAACAAAAAACTCGCAAGACAAAAGCATTTTGCAAGTTTTTTGGTGACTCGCAAGACAAATTTTCTTGCAAAAACAATTTCGTCTTGTGGAACACTCAGCTCCTAAAGCCACAATCTGTTCAAATGTTAAAGTATTCAAGAGGGTTAGCAGACTGCAAACAGTACAGCCCGAGGCCACACCGATTATCACCCGACAAATAGCTAACACCAGCAGAGATAAAGGCAAAGCAGAGATAAAACTTCCCTTCCCTTCCAGAAACGGTGTGCATTACTAGAGCGGAGCTCTGGGAACTGTGAGTACTGTAAATACTTAAAAGTAAATAGCACGGCAGGGGAGGTGACTCGCAAGACAAAATTATTCGCAAGACAACATGACTCACGGAACGAATTAATTTTGTCTTGCGAGGCACCACTGTATTATTATTATTATTTATTATTATTAAAAGCAAACCGATTGCTGTTTTAGGTGTAGTTGCTTTCAAAGGGTACTGCAAGTCATTTAAAAATAAATTTAAATATATGCAACCACACACATTCAAATTAAATTTCATTTTAGGTGTAGTTGCTTTCAAAGGGTACTGCAAGTCATTTAAAAATAAATTTAAATATATGCAACCACACACATTCAAATTAAATTTCATTTTTAAAGAAGTTAAGAAAAATGAGAAATAGGATTTGATTTAACAAACATTATTGTTATTACTATGTTGCCTTTTGAATTTTACAAAATGAAAATGGCTTTCTATCTATGCCCTTCCTTTGGAGCCAAAACATAATTTGGGAATATTTAATATTTTGAAAGGGAAAGTGGCAATAGGAAGCAAGTCCAAACAGATAATATTACCGGTACATCATTTACATTTGTGTTCAACATAGAAGACAAGGAAGCAAAAAAAAAAAAAAAAAAAAAGGGCTTGCAGACTGTTGGTATCTCTTTCAACTGGATGCCTATTTATACAATACCTATTTTTGTGTACAACCAATTGTTTATCTAGGCATAAAACACACATCCCTTATGATGATGTTATGTGGGACTTGCTGAAGTCCAGATACCTATGCTACTTTACTCTTATTTACCAGTTCCATTACTTTATCAAAGATTTTTTTAAAAATTGCTTGTTTATTATAATACCGTGCTGGTCAATTATAAACATCCATTTTCCTCTATGTGTATACCACATGGAATGAATGTTTTTTTAAAAATAAAATACATGGGGAGCATGCAAAATAATGACCCCCCCCCCACCTGGAGTCTGGAATAGTACTGTCTAGAATCCTAACACTTCAGTTTGCATAATGTGGAGAAAGGCTGTAAGGTTGCAGCAATCTCTACATTTATAAGGAAATAAAATCCCACTGAGAGCAGTAAGGCTTATTTATTAAGTAAACATGTGTAAGACTGGGCTGTATTGTTGCTTCATGTCATTTATAACCAAGTGTGTCTTAGTGGCTGGGGTCCAACGTACCTAGGACATGTAGGGCCAAATCCTATCCAACTTTCCAGTGCGGATGCAGCCGCAATGCAGCCCTTGAAGAGGCCTCCGTGACTGCTCCCCCACTACAGGATGCAGTGCACGGCTGCATCAATGCTGGAAAGTTGGATAGATTGGGCCCTATCTCTCAATATGCTATGCAATTCCAAAGATTAATTACAAATAGTAGATAACTACAGTACATTCAGAAGTATTTAAACAATTTGGTACATTTTGCTAGAACATTTAACTGTTCTATTAACAGTTTAACTGTATTGGGAACAGTAGAACATTTAACTGTATTGGGAAACACATATCACATGCCTTATTATACTTGCTCTAAGTTATTCCATTAAGACGTGTATCCTGAAAACATAGCCACATGAGCGTTAACAGAAATATAAACACAGATTACACTGATAGGAAAAGTGTCCTAGATTCTACAGGGTTACTCAAAGAGGATGGTGCAAACGTAAAGCTGATTTATTCTTAAATGAGCTAACATACCACAACCATCATGACATGAAAAGACAGAAAAACTGTCCAAGTTTCACATTCACATCACAAATATTCAATGTGGGCACTTGAGTAGGTGCAATGGGGGGGGGGCAAATGCCCCGAGTGACAGCCACAATCCTGTGTAACCTTGCACCGGTGTAACAGTAGATGCACCGGTGTAACAGCATATGCACCGGTGTAAGGTTACACAGGATTGCGCTGACAGTCTCCTCGCAAGTCCACAGCCACAATCTTTTGCCCCATTGTAGCTACGCAAGTGCCCACATCGGACATTTATAATTGTGCATGTGAAACTTGGACAGTTTTTCTGTCTTTTCATGTCATGACGGTTGTGGTATGTCAGCTCATTTAAGAATAAATCAGCTTTACTTTTGCACCATCCTTTTTGAATAACCCTGTATACAGAACCATAGAAAATACAGTTTCTAGGTTCCAGAAGCAGCTTATACTACTGCTGCTGCTTCCCTTCTTGATCCTGCTATTACTGGCCCCAAACCAACAAGACAGGGTAGACTAGCTATCAGTAATTAAACAGAATGTGAAAAAAAAATTAAGGAATGTCCACTGGAAAAGGATATTAATTTTGGTTTAATTTAAAAGATTTGTTGCAAGGCATTTTGCATGAAGGAAAAAAAGGTCTGTTTCATTGAGATGTTCCCACACAACAAATCCAAATAGAAGGGAATGTATCATGTTTTACAGGGAAAGTCAGAAAGACAAATGACCCTTTAAGTAATAATGAAAGTAAACAAATGTTACTTCAAACAAGCTGAAAAAGGAGATCCTTATATATGCTAAGATGGATATCATTATAATTAAACAGATAATGCAGGAAGATTTGCTATACTTGTTCAAAAATATTGGAACAAACATACTCCTAAAGAATCCCTCCTGTATGGTTTTTTTTTGTTTTAATACATAAAGCATTATGCAGCTAATATTTCTTAAGCTCCTAAGTCTCATAAGACCTTGATTATGGCTAATATCTCATGACACCAAAAGTAATTCAGCAGCTGATATTAAAGCATTTTTCCCAGCTACTTATTCTATAAAATATTAATTGCTAGCTCGTGCACGTGCAATATGGAGTATTAGGTATTAGTATTAGGTTCCTGCTCAGGTCTAAATCAATAAAAGATAACATGTACTGCATCAATCATTTCTTAGCCTTCCCTTGCTACCTAACACAGTGCATCTACGGAGACTTCTTTTTTCCCCTTCCGGTTATATAAACAGTGACTGAGATTTTCATTGCTAAGGTACTACAATATAATATAAATTCCTTACCTAAAAAAGATATCTTTTTCTCCAAAAGCATTTCTTGCAGCAAGACTTCATGTTCATGTCCAATAGCACTGATTTCTCCCATCAAGGAATATGTTTGAAACATAACTCAATATTACAGTTCCACAGCCCTTCATGTCTGAATACAGTTATCTAGAACTGTTTATTATTATTAGAAGTAATATTCCTATTCCCCCCATTTGCTCAGGACGATGTACAAGGTTGTTCTCTAAACAACGCTGTGAGGCATGCTAGGCCCAGAGATAGCGACTAGCCCATAGCCATCAAGCAAACTTCCCAAAGTCTGCCTAACCGACGTGCTCCCTTGCCCTCTTAAATCCTTGTCTCAAATGCTAGGGGATCCTAGTCTGTTTAACCCACAGCTTTGCAGTTCATCTGAAGCTGGGAGCTGTGGTTTAACTATGGTTTACAAACCAGGATTTGAAAATGAGATTAGATTCCAGTTTCAAATTCTGGTCGTAAACCATAGTTAAACTACAGATTTTGGTTTTAGATGAGGTGTGGAGCTATGGTATACGGCAGGGGTTCCCAACTTGTGGTACTAGTACCATCAGTGGTATTTTGGCCAACTGCTGGTGGTACTTGGACTGCTGGACCCCCACTCCATTGCGGTGCTTTTGGTGGCACGTTTTTGTTCTCAAGAAGCTCCTGCATTTGGCCAAGCCTCAGGAACGCTAAAAAGGGCCCTCCCACCTGCCCAGAGCCTCCTCCCTGCATTTTCTGGCCTCTGAAAACCCAGACGTAACTGGTGAAGATGTTATTGCCAGTCACTTTCTGTGGTACTCAGAAGGAGAGTGGCACCGGCAGTGGTATTCGGCTGGGAAGGGGTTGGGAACCCCTGGTATAAGGAAACCAGGATTTAAATGTCACAGCTCCATGTAGGAGCCGAGGAGTTAGGGTGATGGGAAGACACATGGCACAGGATTGAGATTGGTGATATGGCATCTGCAACCATACTGGCAGAAAAAAAAAAACTTACTCTCTTGCACACGCACCTGAACAAGTGACAGGGAGGTACTGCAAGCATCAAGAAGAGGTCAGGTCTCTGGTACTTGCAATGGTTCGGTAAAAGATGGAATTTCAGCAGGAGTAGTTTTCTTACCCCTACACGAGAAGTAGCACCTGTAAAAATGTCCCATCTTCTACATAATTATTAAAGATACAATACTGTTCTTTTCATTTGTATCTGGTCACCATGGTGGTATGCATGCTCTAAAAAAATCCTAGAGAGCGAGAGAGAGCTTTATTATTCTGCCCCACCTACCTATCACTATATTTAGCT
The DNA here is from genome assembly GCA_026170595.1 of Plestiodon gilberti rubricaudatus. NCBI lineage: Eukaryota > Metazoa > Chordata > Lepidosauria > Squamata > Scincidae > Plestiodon > Plestiodon gilberti. The sequence continues at coordinate 267,787,177 of JANXHW010000001.1, forward strand.
CTAGTTGTTGCAAATTAAAGCAAGAGATAGGATCAAATTGCCTATTTGGTTCTAAGACGAAAACTATACTTGTCGAGGATATTCACTGCAATAGTTTTATTTTACTAAATGTAATCCTTAAGAGATTTTAATGTGAGGTTGCTAAGTAAAATAGCTTGAACCTCAATTACTATAAATTCATTAGAAATTTGTATCATTACGGAAGCTATATTTACTTAAGTCCCTCCACTGCCACTGTCCTTCGTTGTAGTACTTTCAAGACAGAAAGTACTATAATTAATGTTTTTTAAAAAACAAACAAACCCTAATGACTTCTGAATTTACAAGTTTACAGGATTATGAATAATTTTCACTATGCATAGATTTCTCATTATTATGACTCACTAATTTCCAGCAACACTTATAGCTGGGCAATAAAACAAAGAGTCGTAAGAAATTACACTACATAAAAATAACATTGTAATAGAAAATCGTGTACTACATTACATTCTACTGGCAATGACAGCGCCAAACAAAGAAAATGAATGATGACAAAAATAAGACAAATTCTACAAGCAAAATTTATAATGCACCATAAGCAGAAACACTTAGACTTAGTCTATAGTAATACCTGTTATTGATGTATGGTACTGACCATGGGGCAAAACTTGTAAATAACCTCACAAGCCATTTTCTACTCAAGCAATCCAGCAGCCTAGTTTCCCGTAAGCATCTGAACTATTACTGAAAAATAGCCTCCTGGCATTTACAAAGAGGTTGACTTCATACTTCAGCCCATGCATATATAATTAGATAGTTGTATTTAAAATCAATATGCAATCCTTAGAAGACATTATGCTTTTAAAACCTTAACTTTAAATTGATTTTAAGCTACTTTGTATGCCTTAAAATTAACAACTAATCCAGCAATGTATATTCTCAAATAATATCTTCCCACACAGTTAGGTATCATCTTATTTTACTACAAGAAATTATGGATGACATTTTGAAAAAAAAAATCCACTTTTAATTATTTCCATTGCCATAACGTTCTAGGAAAACTGAACTGAAATTAATATGTTCTGCAAGAAATATAAAATATTGTATGGTACATACTCCTTAACAAAAAAGAGCCAACTCAATAACTGATATTACAATCTGCAAGGTAGGTAAAGTTGGGGTGGAACTGGGCCCAGGCCACTAGATGACTTTCACAGCTCAGCAGGGGTCTAAACAGGGCCAGCCTTAGGCAGTGTGGGGCCCAATTGGGGCGGGGATTATTGGTGTGTGTGTGTGTGTGTGTGTGTGTGTGTGTGTGTGTGTGTGTGTTATGTGATGTAATCACATCACTGCCAATCAGCTCCAAAGCGGCTCATTTCGAGCCAACTGGAGCCAAAGGCGGGCGGGAGGGCCCAACGAAAAACTCAAAATGGCTTGAGCTACTATTTCTGCACCACCTGGATTTCCAGGTAAGCACCGCCAAGAAGGAGGCCTCCCAGTGCGGGGGGGGGGCCCTGCGGCCACTGCAGGGCCCCCTGGAGAAAGCCATGGGGCCCGATCCTGTCCAATTGGGCTAAAGCGGCCCTGGGTCTAAACCCAGGATTTCCAGTCTACTATTATTTATGCTTTGGTTGTGTGAGTAGGCTGGTACTGTCCTTTGCATCACTGAATTAAAAAAGTCCATATATAAGTCCATCCAGGTCAGTGCAGGTCAGCTTGAGAAGAACAGACAGCTTGTCAGTGCTGTATTATGTCCCGCAAGGGCACCATGATAGGAATAATAAAACCATGCTCCCAAAGAACTCACTGAAGTCTCTCTCTTTTTTAAAATTGATCTATTCATTTATTGAATAAAGATAGAAGTAGTGGATAATTTTTCAAAACCTGAGCAAGGGGAGGCAAGATACACACCTGGATGGCAATATGCTTTGAGAATATGGCAAGAATGAGAGTGGCTGGAAAGAAACTGAGCTTTTTGGCCACTTGCATTTTATTTCTGCCATGAAAATAATCCCAATTGGAGCATTTTGCACACTAAAATTCACGTCTTTAGATTGCTCCCCTTCTCTCCCTGTCCCCATTTATGCTTGGAAACCATCAGAATATGAGCCTTGTGTGGATGTTCTTGTTTCAAAGCCATCTCTTGCCCTGAATCCATGATACAGAAACATAATTTGTTTCTGAAATTAACAGAGACTTTTCAAAAGATATTTTTCTTGAGTGCATGAACATATTTAACAAAGAATGTTTGGAGAAGATGGTTTCCCATTTATTTCCTTTAGTTGCTGGCTCTGTTGGTCTCACAACCTGTGTGGCATGTTAAGCAAAGATGATCTTAACATGCAATGGCAGGTCTTTTGTTGCTTCAGATTCTACTGGAAAACACTTTATCACCTTCTAAATCCCAAGATTTTCCTAAGAATACTGTCCTGTATAAGACAAACAACACAGGACAACTTAACTTTCTGGGCAATTGGAGATATTTCAGTTTATGGATTGTAAAAGAACAAGTCTTCACTCCACTGCAGAACTCCCTTCATGCTAGTTCTTCAAGTACTATGCAGGTTCCAAGCCTAAACTCCCGTTTTGATTATGTTTTACATGCCAATCTATTTCTACTAATAAGCTTGAACTGTAGAATCCTTTTTGGACAGAAGCAAAAGCAGGGTAAGTACTGGTAAAGTCAGGCATTGTCACCTTTAGATTTTAAATCAGAATTTCAAATACACTTTGTTCAACAGAAAATGCAAACCAGCTATGAATTCTCAAAAGACTGTGTAAGTTATGACAGCTAATAATTTAATACAAGATTATGTATTTCATGTGACCAACAGCAAACACATTTCATCTAAGTACAGGAAATATATATCTACTGAACTGACAACTTTCATATGGCATATCTGATTTTAGTTAAACAGCGTAAGAGATGGGGTCTGCGGTGACCCTCTAGTAGTTGATTGAATGTAAAATAGAGGCGTATGATATGTGCTTTGTGAAGCAGAACTTTATGTCAGGTTAAAGCTAGACACGTTTCCTCCACAGAGTCTAAGCTCATCAACTGTGCACCTAAAATTTTATGAGAAAGGATACTGTTTGATGCAGTCCACCAGTGGTCCATAACAATAGTCATTCACAGTACACTGCAGACAAATAAGAGAAGTAGTATAGTGATAGGCAACTACAGAACTATAACAGATAAACAGTATCCTAAAAACAGTAATTGCTTTTCTTCATAAGGGCCATCAAAAGCTTTTCCGATTTAATCACGGAAAACAAAATTGTATGCTTTTTTATTCTCTATAAAAAACAACCTATTAAAAAGTGAAATGCTCTCTTCACAAATATTGCATTGCCATTTATGGAGCATCCTGACCTCAGTGATAGATTATGATGACAGTAATTAAATGAGGTTTAAAATCCTTTACACTGCTAGGCAGATAACAGCATTGCCACTGAAAAAGGATGGCTGTGATGAATACCTGATAGACCTGGCTTGCTAGAATTCCATCTGGAATCTGAGAAGGGTCCCGCAGCATACTGTTTATAAGAGTTTTGGAAGCTGTGGAAGAAGAAGATGATATTGTTAGTGTTGCTGTAAACATGTCACTAACCAGCTGTCAAGGAAGAAAAAAAATGAAACATGCTTTTGAAAACAGGATGGTTGTCTTCACATATCAATATATCTTGATTACACAACGGGCAGTGGAAATATTCTTCACATTTAACATTATGTTATAATTACAAAATTAAATTATACCGTTGGGATCAAAATAGATACAAGAGCAGCTTAGTGGGGGGGGGGGATAGTGGTGAGGGGAAGAGTCTCTCACAATGGCAATTTCACTTTAAACTGCTTTTGTAAAAAAAAAAAAAAATCTCCCAACTACTTTTTCCCCAAGTCTTAAAGAGCAATTCTAGAGAGAAAAATATGACACTAAATACCGAGAACAGGAAGCACAAGTTGCTCTAGCTTTTTATTTGCCCGACATTATATAATATCCAAAACCACTTTAATAGTGTCTGAATACATGCGATTTACAAAGTTGCAGTAATCCTATACGAAATTGTGTATATACTGTACATTTAATTTAATCCATTTGGATTCAACGTATGCACAACTGTGTATGGAACCACAACTGTTATCCAGAAAATCGGATGTGTAATGATAACCATGTTTATGCATGGCAACTGTTGCATAGGAAGTACCACACTCTACTGCATTCAGAAGTTTTTCACTCATAAGCGAAAACTCAAGAAGCCATAGAAAGTGACTGCAGATACATGTGCATGTAACATTGAGGACCAGTGCCAAACTATGGTGCATAGCTCCTGAACACTTTCATCATGGTTAAAAGGATCAAGAGTAGGCTACAGAATTGTGCATTCATTCCCCATCTCTTCCAGCAGACTTTTTATTTATTTATTTAATGAATTTCTATCCCACTTTTCTTAAATTCAGAGCATCTTACAAATAAAACATAAAAACAAGATGTACAATAGAACATTGCCATAAAACAGATAAAAATATAGCAGCCAATAAAAACAGAAACCAACAGCTGAAAGCATAGATACCTAAAAGAAACTTAAGGGAGAAGTAGAATAAACGTTTCCAATATCTAAAGCCGTGTTCCTGTTTTATTAAAATATACAACTATGGGAGAATCTAAAAAAACCCCCCCAAAAAACATTTTAAAGTTCTTTTTATGGAGAGAGGGGGGGGCGCCAGTCTGAGGTGACAAAGGGGGGCGTGTTGGCTCATTCTGGAGGGGATAGCATCCTGCGCAAGTTGCCCATGCTGGGTACCACACCACCTGCCTCTGAAACACCCTGGCCCTCTCCGATATGCCCACCCTGCTGACTTACTGGCACAGCAGGCCTTCTTCTCCCCATCGCCACATGCAGGACCTCCGTGGCAGCCCAGAAGTACGCCGCTATGCTACTAGTGTCTACATACAACCAACCTGCTTAGAAGGGGCTGAGAGAAAATGCTTGCCCTGATAATCTGGACAACAAGTAGCTGGGGGTTGATGGTAGCTCTAAGGCATGCTGTTTGGTTTTAGAGAACTGATGCTGGTTTTAAAACCATCTCTCTCTCAACCTCTGGAATAACTTCCAATCGTGTAAGGAGGTCAACAATTTTCACTAATTCATCCCCTTACGATCCAGGCTTCTCATGCTGCAGACTATACTTTTCCTGAGAGTTCTCCATCCCACAGAAGTGGATTTTCAAGGGGGCAGACAGGAACAAGAGGAATCAGCAAACATTTGCACCCCCCGTCCCAGTTGCACAATTGGAAGTTCAGTCATTTCAGAATATTGAATTAGGACACAACCTCAAGTCTCCAATACTGTGCACTACAAATGACTGCTACTGAAACTATCACTTGGAGAAGCTTGGGGGCATGAAATAATATAAATACAGTCGTCCTAAGCCACCACAGTAAAGCTGGCTACAACTCTGAATAATATAATTTTTAAAAATACTGTGTGAAATTTTACGATGAAAGTATTAGATTCAAGCATTTCATTAAACACGTTTCCAGAGAGAAATGTTCAATTGCTTATTCAAACAATAGATAATATAAAATGCCACCCCCTAGTACAATCCACTCATTTGCCTAATATTTTTTGTTGTGTAATTTTTGGATATGGGCAACTCTTTCTTGAACTTTATAAAGCTGCATCTAGTTCTCTAAGGGCACAATCCTATTGTGTGTCTGTGCTGGCGAAGCGTGTGCTCTGCTGGTGCAGACTGTCGCAGCACACCTTCCAGACCAGCTGGCAGAAGGAGTGATGTCTGCCAGAGCAGGTAAGCAGCACAGGGGAGGGGGAATAGTGGCGACCAGGGTGTGGGGTGGGCGGATTGGGCCTGGGAGGGGGGGGGCGAGATTGGCGGCGCCGGAGCACGCTGTATCTATTCCCCTTCCCGGGCCTGATCCACCAATATGGACATGGACTTGCACCTGGCATATGGGGGCTGGGGCCTTCCACAGGGCAAGGGAACATTTGTTCCCTTACCTTGAGAAGACCCCCAACCCCCCGCCTGCTAAATTCCCCCATGGGATGCAGTGTAGTCCGCACTGGTGCTGCTTTATCAGCGTGGGGAAATTTAGGCAGGATTGGGTTGTAAATATATTACATCTTCCATGCCCCCTCAACTCTGAAACTTCTGCTCTTAAAGCCCCCTGTGTTGTTGCTACTCTATTCTATTCATTACAGTTCTCCCTTTTGTCCATCATCCATATATAAACACATATAGACACACATGTAGACTTTCTCTATGCTACTTTATGTTCCGTTCAAGGTAACTGGGCTTATACCAGTCAGGTATACTCCTTTTCAATAATTCCAATAGACTTTAGGACTACACTTTGGAGAAACCAGAGATGTTACTGCTTATTAGTGTGTTACTAATAAGAAGTTCAAAATATAGCATCAGACATAAAGTGCTTTTGGTAGGTACCAGTTAAGGTTTTAGATGCTTCCTTTAACCTTTGCTAAATCTCATGATTAAAGATAAAAACTTGCAATACTAATTACTGTACAGCTCTTCTGCGTCTACTGTGACATTGGCCATTGTGTATAGCTGACCTCTTCCCTAGGAGTACACTACTGATGCTTCCTGGAAATGCTCAGGAGCTGATGGTAACAAATCACTTACTCTTCTGGCAGGAATTTAAATCCAGGTAATGCGGGAGAGAAGCACAAAAGTAAACCACTTAAAGAGAAAGAAAAGGGGGTGGGTGGGAAGTCCCTGATAACCACTTGTCAATCCTGTCCATTATTCTCAGATAGACCCCAGTCTAATGGTGTTATTGAAGGAAAGGGATGCATCTGAGATACCCTTTTTCTTTGTTCCTTTGCAGACATTACGTTAACCACGTTGACACGACATACTTCAGACATTAACGGTTCAGTCCTATTCGAATGCCCCACCAGTAGCGCACTAATCACCATACCCTAAGCCCATCCAGGCAATGCCATGCTGGCACAGCCCTTCCCCCAGTAACGCAAACAGCATCCATCGAAACCCCAACACAGCCTGTCATCCAGAGAAGCATCCTAATGTTGGTGCATCATCAAAGGAGCCAATCACACATCCATCCAGCACCAATATTGGCAGCCAGAGAAGCACTGCAAGGATGAACTGAGCCGGGAGGGGGGGAGGTGCAGGTCCAACGAGAAGCCATCTTTTTGGGGGGGACAACAACACTCTCCTGCCAGCTGCTAGGAATAAGCAACACAGCAACAGGCACCACTGCCAACCATGGGGAGATGCCAGATGAACAGGGACGCATGCACACTGCCCCCCCACAGGAGCTACTGTGCCATTAGCAGTAAACAGGGTAACCCTAACCCTAACCCTTTTCCCAGGGGAGGAACTGGGACAGGTCACAAGAACAGCCTCAACAACATTCAGGCAAAGAAGATGCTGGTAGTTACTGCACAGAGATGCAGCCTGGAAGCTAGGCAAGATGGGCTTGAGCCTAGTCAAGGGACTTGCCATAAGGAGCAAGAGACTCACCTTTGTAACACTGGTCAGCAACACCCATGGCAGGGACAAAAGAGGGGGAGGTGGGTTTAGAAACCAAACAGACTATTCTATAAAGCTGCTCTGAAACTAGACGCAGCAGGAGCAGCCAAAGAGAACCTCATCCAGCATTCAACACTTTCCATCACCACAAACAGGCACAACTTTCTGGGAGGCTGCAGCACATGGATCTATCTGACAGAGCACTGCATGGATCAATTATTGGGTTGGCATGTGACACAGAATGCCTACTGCAGCGACCCACTCAACTAACCATAGGACAAAGGTGCCCTTTGCTGGCACCTCCCGTATGGCTGTCAGTATGCTGCCCTCCTGCAACTGGCTGCCATACATCACAGCAACAGAGAACAGGGGGCTCATGACCATAGAAGAGCATTCCTCCTTGGAGCCCAAGGAGTCACAGAGCGAGTATGTTGCAGACCCTGAGGCCCTCCACCCCTGCAGAGTTCCACCCTGAGGCCAGTTGTGATAAGGAACAACGAAGATGGGAAGGTTTCTCTATCTGCTAATGAAGCGACAACAAGTGTGATAGTCAAAGTCTTAAAGCATCATCTGAAAGAGGAACACGCAAGTGGGGTTGACATCTACCTCCTCCCAGCAGGGCTGTTGTACCATTGCACGCCCAACAGGCAGTCAAGTGAGGTCTGGCTGTACCAGTTGGTTCACTGCCTGTCTTGGAGTTTGCAAAGCCACATGGGCCTGACTAGGAGTAGGTCAGCAACCTCAATGAGCAGCAGCTGGGCTCACACTAGACACTGCAGGCAGGAAGGCTGTACGTGTCCCTTGGAGTCAGCACAGTGTCTTTGCCTGTGGAACAGCTGCCTGTGGAGAGCAAGGAGAAACACAGAGAGAGCAACAAGAATCTGACAACAGCATCAGCCACACCTGCTCTCTGGATCAAGACGTATATTTGGTGTTTGTGATGGAGCATGGTTCCACCAGAGAGTGCATGCAGTGGTGCCCAGTTGGGAGCTAGAGCATGGTGACTTGGACATTATCTTTCCCTCTTGGGCGGGGGGGCAAAGTGGGCAGAGGCCCAACCCCTGGGGCAATGGTGCAGTTCTGAAAAACAAAAAGAACTCAGATGAGTTGTTTAACCAGCAGTAACAATGGCCAGAGTCCCTAGCATTTACCAGCTTCCTCTGTTTGTGAGGTGGTAGAGGTTTGAGTTGAAGTTTGGGTGTGAAGACTTCCTAGGGCACAGTCCCTGCAATAAGAATTCTGAGAGGACCAGCGTTATCCAAATATCTTGCCATACATGTGAGGAAAAAGTGTTCTCTTTGTGCACTTTCTCTTGTGTTCTCTCTGCCTCTTATGAGAGGCAGTATACAAGAAGTATAGCCCCATGTAGCATGTCTGACCATCTGAAATGTCTTGTTCCTGGCAGGGGTTTATATATACTGGGGTTGATGTGCTACGATTGGCTGCACCATGTAGTCAGAGCATAGGATAATTCATAGGAACGTGGGCAAGGTAGGGGATACCAACAGGTGCAATTTTCTAATGATTTTAATGTGTGCTATGGGTTACTTCCTTCTACACCAGCATTACCATTGGCATAGCATTACCCATGCAAACCCCCCCCCCCCCGAAATAAGCACGCAAGACAGAGGCTTGGAAATAGAGGGCCAATTTTATTGAATGAAATACAGAACCTGCAGCATACAAACTAACTTGAACCCCTCAGAGTGTGCGGGCCCTATCTGGGGCAAACGATACTATCCATCCTCCTCCCCCGTTGCTTTATCATTGGCATAGCATTCTTACAGTTTCAGGGATATATCCTTCATCTGAAGGGGGGGGCTTGGATTGGCTTACGCCGACTCCTCCTCTTCACATTACACCCCAATCTCCTCTCTATTTTTGCCTGTCTGCTAGCAGAGTTGCAGAAAGGCAAAATGTTGGTGTAGCATTTTTCTATCATTGGGCCAGTGTCCATGGCACGTCTGTCACTGGGCAGACTTCTGCTCTGGCAGGGCTGTCATTGGATAGGATATGACTGGGCTGCAAGAAACTACAAATGTGTCTTCAAGATAGTGTGAACACCCCAAAAGAAAAGTATATATAATACTAAGGAAGTGGTTTCCCCTTTATGCCATTATATTGCCAAGAAAGAAATGAATCCGGTAATAGCTTGGTTTTAATATATACTGTAGTGGGCCTTCGATATCTGCGGGAGATCAGCTCTGGACCCCACCACCCCCGGACAGCAACGATCCGCAGATACCGCTGTCCATGTTAAAACCGCTGGATGCATTCTGGGACAAGGCTGGGAGGAGCGAAGAGACTTCGCACGACCCCAGAAGTGGGTTGTTAAGCCCGACTCCCAGACGCGTGCGGAGCTGTGTGGCCACCATTTTGAGAAATAGCATCTGAACGCAGGAGAGCTGCGCTCTCCCAAGTTCCAGTGCGAGCAGAATTGTTTCTTGCTCAAGATCTTGAGGGGGTGGGAATGAGGAGCTAGGGGGCGGGACGCAGAACTAGTTCTGTTACCAATGGGATGCGAGGGGGTTTCAGCCAACTGGAGCACCAAACATAATTGACTTATGTTTGAGCCAATCAGTGATTAGAAGGTGGGACATCAGGAGGGACTATTTGCGGGAAGACACTTGTATAGACGAGGTTAGCGCTTGGAGGCGAGCGTCCAGGCACCTACGCTCGCTCGCCTCCGTGCCAGATCTTGTGCGGTGTGGGTCGGGCTTTAAGCTTCAAGAAGCCTTGCAGAGGCTTAAAAACAGCACGGTTTGCTTCTAAAAGATTAAAAAACCCACGTTTTTTACCTTTTTCTTTTTACATCATTTTTTAAAGTGGACCCTGCGGATCTGGGACGAATCTGTGGATATAAAGGGTCGTGTGTGTGTGTGTGTGTGTGTGTGTGTGTGTGCGCGCGTGTTAGAAATACTTTAATAAATTTACATTGTGTAATTAATATACATGGCTGAAATAATAATTGAAAGCACAGAACTTGAAGAATATAGTATAATAAACTTTTTCGCCTGTACACCAGTATACACTTTTAAAAAAATACAATGCAATGGTGTTTATATTTTAAAAAAGTAGATCTTATTAAAATACCTTTAATAAGCTATGTTAGCTGAACATATGGAAATATAACTAATTGCAAGCACTCACTTGTGGTTGG
>JANXHW010000001.1:267802849-267810349 GCA_026170595.1 Plestiodon gilberti rubricaudatus
TCAAGTCCTTAAGTCTGCAGAGGTAATTATAACAATAAAAATGCCAGTACTTATATACCGCCTTTCTTGGTCATTGGATTTCTCTTCCAACTTTAATTCAAGGTGGTTTACACAGGCAGGCAATTTCTAAACCAAGCGTTTTTTACAATAAATGTTCTAGTCTTTAACGTTAAAATCCTTTTGTGATGTTTCGTCTGGTTTACATTATAGCCGGCCATATGATGATCTTCAGATCTTCGTTCTAGTCTTTCATAGAACGCTTCATTCTAGGTGGTTTCCTTTCACGGTCTGGCCTCTCTCTGGCATTTGCCTCCCATGCTTCGACTGACAGGCAAACTCTGCCTCCCACACAGAGTGTCAGCTGCAGCTTTCTCTCACAGAGGTTTCTGCAGCTTGTCAGCAGTGTGTCGACAGCTCTTTGACTGCTCACGGATTCTTCTGGGCATCTCGAACTGCCGTCCTTAGATCTTCAGGCATATGAGGCTGCAGCTGTACCAACTGAGCCACACCTCCTGCCCTTTAAGGTATGCCTTAAAGGTGTATTGGCAATGCCTAGTGAAATCTCCAAAACCAGAAGAAGTTCAGGAAGTGAGGCTTCAAAACCCAGCGTAGCTCACCACTCTTCCCTATAACTAGTAGAAGCAGAATAAATTATGTAACTATGGAAATTAATGCAAATTTGCATAAATGTATAGTGGTCAAAGAAATGAGTTTAAGTTGCTGTAGAATTTAGGTTACTCTGAATAATTAGTTGGCTACCTCACTGCATACCTAGCTCCCGATCATTCATTAAACAGGTTAAATAATACTGGCCCCAATACAAATTCTTATGGAGCTCGTTGTTGGATAAACACTGCTTGTTCCTGTCCCGTTTCCTGCTTTTTAAAACCAGTTTCTAATCCTAATCTTACAGGATTATCCCAGTGCAACAGGCTGTTTTACAAGTTACAATAGAAGTTAATGTTAATTAATTATTATTCATTAAATGTATGTACTGATTTTCTGTAAAACTCTCAAGATGGTGTGCAATTAAAAAATGAACGTACACAATTTGGCACATATTCTCTTCAACTCTGTGTAATGCAAGGTCTTTTCAACTCATCACATTTGCACTGTACAAACACAAGGCTAGGACACCAAGTCAATTAGAGATATTTTCAGCACTTTTACAATGAAGGAATGTGGACAAGTCATTTCAGTGAAGTTTCCACACTGTAATATCTGAAGTAATGCTAACTTTTCTTCAGAACTTCTAGCAAGCTTAGTCAAAAGCTGACAAGTATGTGATTTTCCTTTATTAAAAAAACCTGGTGTTAATGATGATACAGATTAGTAAAAAGTGAACAATTTCAAATGAGAATGTTTTAATAACTCTCCCATGAATGCCATCAACTTCTGGCAACTTGTTACTTTTTAATTTTGAAATTAGTTTTAGGACTCATTTTTTTCATATAGTTCTACCTAAATCCTAATTCAGCCCACTGTGTGGGCACCATATTGAGGAACATACTAATTTCTGACTCTCTTCATTACTTTGTTGTCTAAAGACTCAAAGTGGGACCCACGTAAATAGCTCATCACAACACATCCAATTATATTCAGCGAGTCTTTACAGAGCCATGGACTCCATGAGTATAATGTAAGTACAGGCGCGCACATGTGTGCGCGCACACCGTACTTGTGGTCCCCATGACCACGGTTTCACTTACCTGCAGTTCTCAAATTCCCTCCCCCATCCCGCTCACAACTCACCTCTCTTCATCTGCAAATGCTATGCAAAAGGCAGCATTTTTGTCCTTTCGCTTTGGAACAGGAAGCAAAGAACGAGAACCTAGACTCATACACTACAGAGATTCAATTGCTACAGGGGGAGATTTTGAGAATGCTAATAGGAGGTGCACAGCTGAAAACTTCCTGTTAGTGTTCTCATAATCACCCCCTATAGCAATTGAGTTTATGTAATGTATAGGTTCTTGCTCTTTGCTTCCTGTTCCAAAGTAAAAGGACAAAAATGAGACAGTAGGGTCTTCGAGCCCCACAAGAATTCTAATAGGGAAGAAGTCAATCTCAGGAGTAAGGCTGGGAATTCCATAATTTGGCACTACTACAGAGACTGCCCTCCGTTGCATCACTGCCAAACAAGCTTCAGCCAATGGCAGTGGCCACAGGAGGGCTTCCCCAGATGACCACAAGGGGAAGACTATCTCATATGAGGAAAGGTGGTTCTTCAAATATTCTGACCTTAACCCATACAGTACTTTAATGGTCAATTACACCCAGAAATTGAATGACAGCCAGTGCAGATGGAACAGCAGGAGCCTGACTGAATCAAACTGCCTAGCCACAGTTACAACTCATGTTGCCATATTTTACACAAATTGTAGTTTCTGAATGTTCTTCAAGGACAGCCCCACATAGATCATGTTACAGTAATCCAAACTTGATGTCACCAATGCAAGGACTGCTGTGGTCACTCAAATATAGATGCAGTTGGCATATCACTGTCACTTAACACAAAAACAGCCTTGCTAGATCAGGCCAAGGGACCATCTAGACCAGCTTCCTGCATCTCACAGTGGCCCAGCAGATGCCTCTGGGAGTACACAAGGCAACAAAATACCTGTATTCTGTTGTCACTTGCTTACATCTGGCATTCAGAGATAGGATAACTCTAAAACCTGGTCACATATAGTCATCATAGTTTGTAACTTGTGATGCGCTTTTCCTCATAAATCTGTCTAATCCCCTTTTAAAGGCAGGATGCCTGGCTCAGTTGGTAGAGCGATCGTCTCATATATGCCTGAAGATCTGAAGGACGGCAGTTCAAGATGGCTGGAAGTGTCTGTCGGAGAGCTGCTGGCATGCCAAGCTGATACGTTGCAGAGCCTCTGTGGGGGAGTAGAACTGCAGCTGCACTTGAGTGAGAGTCAAGGTTGCCCTGTCAGCTGAAGCGTGGTGAGGCGAACGCCAGAGAGAGAGAGAGAGAGAGCTGGACTGTGAAAGAAACATCTAGAATGAAGGGTTCTACAAAAGATTAGAACATTATTGCATTGTAAAAGAAAGGCTGGCCATGTAAACCACCTTTGAATTAAAGTCGGATGACCAAAGAAAAGGCGGTATAAATACTGGTTGTTGTTATTATTATTATTATTATTATTATTATTTATTAAAGGCATCTAGGCCAGGTACCATCACAACAGCCTGTCGCAAGGAGTTCCACAGATTAATTATGCGCTGGGTAAAGGTTGTCTGTTCTAACTGTTCCACGGATCAATTGTGGTGGATGCCCCCTGGTTCTGGTGTTGTGTGAGAGGGAAAATAACTTCCTTTTATCCTCTCTATCCATCTCATGCATAATTTTATACATCTCAAACATGTTTCCCCTCAGGCGCCTTTTTCTAGACTGAAGAGCCCCAAACCTGGTAGCCTTTCCTCATACTGGAGGTGCCCCAGCCCACTAATCATTTTGTTTGCTCTCTTCTTCACCTTTTCCAATTCCACTATATCCTTTTGAAATGTGGCGACCAGAACTGTATGCAATACTACAGATGTGGCCTTATCGATTTGTACAATGGCATAAAAATATTGGCCACCTCAATCCCCTTTTAAATGATCTCAAGCATGGAATCAACCTTCTTCACAATTGCCGCATACAAGGTTGGCACTTTCATCGAGCTGTCCACCACCCCAAGATTTCTCTTCTGATCCATCACAGACAGCTCAGACCCATCAGAGTGGATAGAGGGAAGTTATTTTCGTTCTCACACAACACCAGAACTAGAGGACATCCACTAAAATGGATTGGCAGGAGAGTTAGAACAGACAAAAGCAAGTAGTTAATTTGTGGAATCCCTTGCCACAGGCTTATGTTCTTATGAGTGGGTGTACATGGGCAATTTTCACAATGGAGAGAGGTGAAAAGTGGTGCGCCCCAAGGATCAGTCTTGGGATTGGTGCTTTTCAATTTGTTCATAAATGACCTGGAGTTGGGGATAAGCAGCAAGATGGCCACATTTGTGGATGACACTAAACTTTGAGGTGGTGAAGTACAGAATGGATTGTGAAGACCTCTAGGAGGTTCTCTCCAAACTAGGCGTTTGGGCGGAAAAGTGGCAGATCCGCTTCAGGTCAACTTGAGACCTGACAGCTTACATTTTAGAATCAGGCACTGCTTCAAAATCATGGAAACACAAACAAATGCATTTGTGCATGTAGACATAAAGAAGCAACAGCAGACATAAAGAAGCAGCTTCAAGAAAGTAGAAACTAAGACCAAGAAAAATATGAATAAAATAAATAGGGCGGGGAGAGAAAAGAAAAAAAGAGCAGAAACACTCAAGGTTTTCCCCCACAAGTAACAGTTCCACTCTATCCTGCGCTAGACAGACCTCACATGGAATATTGTATCCAATTCTTGGCATCATATTTTAAGGAGGACATTGATAAGCTGGAATGAGTTCAGAGAAGAGCAACAGAGAAGAGCCGCCTTGGGCATTTGCCTTGGCATAGGATAAGGTGGGATATAATTTTTTTAAATAAATAAATAAAAACTAAGATGGGTGAGGAGTCTAGAAACCAGATCATGTGAGGAACAATTAAAATATCTTAGTATGTTTAGCCTGGAAAACAGAAAACAGGATATACGATAGCTTTCATCACGTATCTTGACGACCCAGAAGGGAAAGACTCTCTGAGACTCCCAAAGGCAGGGCTAGAACCAATGGCATGAGACTACACTACAGGGAAGAAGATGTGCAGCCCAATCCTGAGGAAGGATACCTGACTAGCCTAAAGGGCCGGCCGCGGTATCCTGTGGCCATCCCGGGCTGTCCCGGGGCAGCCCGGGAGCACCTTGGGTGGACGCTCATCCCCTTCCCTGGGAGCAAGGTGGCCAAGGCCCTACTCGAATATACGCCAGCTCTGAAGTGGACTAACTTCTGAGCCAGGGGTGTAAGGGCGAACTGGGTCGGGAGACGGCTTGGGATATTGGCAGAGCTCACCGCCAATATCCCTGCCCAGTTTGCCCAATGGCCACCCTCCCTCGATGCCCGGTCTGCCCTCCCCCCACCCCTGCACCAACCAGTGCACGGCTTTCCTTCTCTGATGGGCACAGGGACAGTCCTCCAGTGGATTGAGGGCTGCCGGCCTTCGCCCTGGTGTCCCTTACTCACCTGGAGTCTCAAAATGTGCTTTATGGCGCGTTTGCAACAGCTTCAAGCGGCGGAGCATGCACTCTGCCACTTGAAGTTTATATGGGATTCTGCCGTTAGGCTAGAAATTATACGAGTTCTCTGGCCCTGGAACAGTTTGCCTCGTGTAGTAGTAGGCTCTCCCTTGGAGGTTTTCAAGCAGAGGCTGCATGGCCACCTGTCAGGGATGCTTAGCAGTTGCCTGCACTGAGCAGTGAGGCTGGACTAGATGACCTCCAAGATCGCTTCCAATTCTAACATTCTATGGTTCTATCAAGTTACTGATACTTTTTCCAAAAAATAATTTTATATACGTCATCTGGAATGTTCATGCTGTTTAGAGATATATTTCCAGTTGAACCTTAATTGCTCAGGCACTAATTCACTTGAGTAACGAGAATACACTACATCAATTCAAACTGGTATCTAAATAAAATCATGGATTTCAGAACTGTTTTGTTTTCCAGTATTCACATATTATGCAGCCAAATGAAAGAAAGAAATTATCATTCAAATGATAACAATTGGAACTGAATAAGCATCTTCCAAATTCAGTTCTCCATGAAACTATATACCACGTGAAATAATGTTGAACTTTAAGATACAAAAGATGTAGATTTAAAGCTTAATACATACAAAGCTCTGATAGCTATCTGGAAACTTACAAAAGGAATTCCCTTTGAACACATTTCCTTCAAGTCAAGTTGAAGGTATAATAGATCTCTTTCATTCAACTTTTAGTAATTGGGAAAAAAATTACCAATCCCATTTTAGAGGAACAGAAATGTGGGATCTGTTGGAAATTAGTAAAATATTATGGATTGCATCCAGAGGTACTTCGTCACCGGAAGATGTCCCTCCCGACTCCTTCTATGAATGGAAGACGTTTTCACATTTAGATCCAACCCTAGACTCTGCAACAGATTTCTTAACTAGTTCCCTCTTTCAAAACAGGAAAGTGAATGGGGAAACTAATGCAGATTTTCATTTCTTATGCCTTAGTACAGTGTTTCTCAAACTGTGGGTCGGGACCTGATTTCTGGTGGGTCAAAGGTGATGGAAAGATTAGCAAAGGAATTGCCACAAGCCCCGAGGCTATTCAAAAATCAGATAGCTGCTAACTGCCCTTCAAAGAGCTGAGCTCCTGCAGTTTGCATGCTTGTGTAAATATAGAGAGATAAATGTTTGAGCGTCTCATAAAGATAGGTGGGTCCCGATAGAGTGTCATTTTAAAAAGTGGGTCGCGGTGCTAAAAAGTTTGAGAAACACTTAGTAAATCACACTACTACTCCTTCAAGAGATTCCTTTGTTTACCAGTGTTTTACTGTTTCAGACATATGTGAGACATTCATCAGGCTGTTACTATCAACTCTCTTGTTAATCCTCTCAATTCTAGAAGCATCACTTAAGATGGACAGAGGGGCAAGATTCACAACAAGACTCAAGGCCTGCCCTAGACATATAAAGGTGGGATTAACTGGCTTTTGAAGTTTAAATAGTATTTTTTGTGGTTACATTTTCTACTATTTATTATACCTTCATTTAATTCAAAACATTTGCATACAGCTTTTCCAAAGCTCAAAGCATCTTTCATAAAATATTTTAATAACTAGAGATATAGTCACTGCTGAGAAATGATTTGTGGTTAGAAACATGAAGG
The DNA here is from genome assembly GCA_026170595.1 of Plestiodon gilberti rubricaudatus. NCBI lineage: Eukaryota > Metazoa > Chordata > Lepidosauria > Squamata > Scincidae > Plestiodon > Plestiodon gilberti. Next base: position 267,809,699 of record JANXHW010000001.1, read on the forward strand.
GGCTTGGACAAGTTTGAATGAAATGGGTAAAACCAGATAGTACACGGTGCTATTTAGATTTGTAGGAGGGGGGACTGAACCACTTTAACATTCTCCCATTTAGTTTTAACTGTTCCATTTCCAACAATTTTCTGAACAAACATAAGGGCCTATCTCAGACAGAGGTGGCATCAGAGATTAGCCCAGTTGGGTGCTGGCTGAAGGCCTATACCCATCAGAGGTCCATCTCACCAGGCTGACATTAGGACTGGTGGCAGTGGTAGCATCCAGTGTACCATCGGGGGATGGTGCAGGCACCGGAGGCTCCCAGTGCAGGGCTTTGCCCCAGGCCTCTGGTAACCTGTCACTCATTTCAGGATCAAACGGGATGTGATCCTAAATGGTAAATGCTGAACGGCATAGATTACTGCTAATGTACACTATAATAATAGTGTACAATAATATAATGTGCACTATAATAATAATAATTATTATTATTATTATTAATAATAATAATAATAAATAAAGTATAAAAATAATATTCTATACAGAGGTTTGAAATAAACCTGAAGCTAATCTCTGCTTAACCTTTTTTCTAACCCTTTTTTGAACTCAGCCTGCTCTAACCCAACTAAATGTAATCTACTTTCGGAGCACTCCAGCTGCCCTGGA